>JAADWJ010000923.1:0-10385 GCA_023336165.1 Pythium monospermum | reverse complement strand
GAGAAGACATGCCTAGCCAATCAGATGAAGCCCTGGATCCAAAATCCAGGTGACTCGGTCTTGTGCCCAAATGGGTTTCCAAAATTACAAAAAGAATCCCCAGCGTCCAGAAAACCTCGATTGTATGATAAATGGCATCGTTTAATAGAGGTTGTCGGTTTGTCGGCGATTTGAATCCGGGGATTCAACCAATCGCCGATGGAAATTTCAATGAGAATCCACAATATCATATGTGAATTCCGCCCTGAACTCCGAATCTTGGTGATTTCAAATCCAGAAATAAACGGCGTTTCAATCGCCAGTCAGATTTGATTTGGTTAAAATACTCGCCAAATAGTTTTGATTGGACAAGAGAAGCGATGCCGAGCCAATCAATTGCAACCTGGATCAAAAATCCAGGTGAGGCAAAACAAGTTTCAAAAATTACAAAATGCGATTCCAGGGTCCAGAAAACCTCAATTGTGTGTTATGAATCCAACGAAAATTTCAAGTGGAATAGGGGGGGTCAAAGTTGGGGAAAACCATCTGATAATCCGGTTTTGCTGATGCTGAATTTCGAGGAAAAAACTGCTGATGCTGAATTTTAGATTCAGCCGCCTCTTGAGGTGGCTGAAAATAATATCAAGCAGCTGAAATGGTGGATTTTCATGAAAAGTCAGATTTTCGTAAAATCGACAATCATTCTCGTTGAGAATGGTGCAACAGCAAAAAAGGAAAGCAGTGGACGGAAACGACAGAGGAAATGCAGAAACTCTGTTCTAAATGGTTCGCAAGATCACTGGCTGCATCGACAGCCATGGCGGGGCGCCTTGGAGTGAAGTTTGCGGACAGCATCTTACTGGTACGTTGCCGACAGCACCTCGTTTGCCCGACAATACTCACACGCACACTTTTGAATATTTGGTAAATCTTTGTTACGGAAATGTGATTTTCGTGGGACAATTTCAGAGATCAGCAGTCTTGAACGCGCAGTTTGTCTTCTGACCGGGCTGAATTTGCGATGCAAACTGTGCTGACCTTTTGGCACACCAGCTGCTGACAAAATTCACGATTTCCCAACTTTGACCCCCCTAATGGACAATAAGTTATTGTCAATAACCATTGACATGCCCAGTGGCATGTCACTTTCAGCAGCAACAAAGCAAAAACGTCCATACACATGTCTATTTACTTTGTTGTTTGCCAGGAGCTGGTCCTTTCTCTTCACTAAAATGCGCGCTCTCTCTCTCTCTTTCTTCCCGCCTCACTCACTCAGTCAGTCGCATCATCTCATCTCGCACTTGGTCGTCGTCGCCCCACTTCGTCTCTCTACTCGAGCTGTTGCTCTTGGGCACGAAGCGCTTTCCGCTCTTGACGACGCGCGTGTTCTTGCGTGAAAAACGCCAGCATCTGCTGGGCGTCCGCGTCCGCTTCCAACTGGAGCGACTGGTACCCAGCGGCGTTCGACTGCGCAAAACCTGTGTGTTCAGACAAAAAGCAAATCAGTCAGATCCTGTCCCCTCTCTCTCTCTCTCTCTCTCTCTCTCTCCAATACTACTGTAGTGACTGTACCTTGCAAAGTACTGAGAAAGAACGCGACCTCGTCGACTTCATCCAACAAGCTCATGTAGTCTTCTTCGTCGTCGTCGTCGCCGTACATGAGCCCCATCTCGGCTTCGTCCCGCACTTGCTTCAAGATGGACATGTACTCGTCATCGTACACTTCTTCGGCGTCTTCGTCCGACCCGTAGCCGCCGGCATCCAGCAACTGCTCAAGCTGCTCGGCGCCAGTGCCTTCGTCGGCATCTTCATCACCGTCCTGGTCCTCACCAGCGTCTGGGTTTGGGATCGACGCGCCCAGCATTTTCATGGCCGCGTGGATCACTTGCTTCATATGAGGGTGCAGCACCGCGGGCACTTGTTCCACGGGCAACTTGAGCAGCGACATGACGCCCAACACAAACAGTTTGCGGTCCAATGGCGTCTCAAAGAGCGCGACCTTGGTCATCCACAACGTGAACACACCTTGCGTGGCTTGCAGCTGCTCCAGCGCCTGCATCGTCAACAGTGGGTTGTAGTGGAGCAAACTGCCGACCACACCGAGCAAGTTGCGGGTCGCTGACTTGCCCAAGTCGGGCTGCGCGAGCCGCGCGACCGTGAGCCGCACCATCTCAAACACCAAGTCGTCCACTTTGCCAAACAAGTTGTGGAGCAGCGAGTACAGCAACCGCGCGGCGGCACACAAATCCGACTCGTCGGCGCTTTGGTTGTCCAGCACGCGACGCGCCATCTCCAGCACAATCTCCACGTACCGCATGGTCTTGCCTTCGCCATCGGTGAACACTCCGGCCATGAAAGTGTCCACGTCGCGGCCAACAAAATTGTCGATCACGTGGACAAAATTTGGCAAATAATCCGCTGAAAAATCCACAAAACTGGTGAAAATGCATGGGAAAAGCGCCCACAACGCCATCGGGATCTTGTGGCAGCAGTACGCGAGCGTGCTGAAAATCTCGAGCGTGCTTTCCATGTACTCGACATAATCAAAATCCGTGAGCACTTTCTGGATGATCGGCGCCAGCTCGGGCACCATCAGTGGGTACAATTCGGGACAGTTGTGGACGCTGATCAAGATCGTGTTGATCGCATCCAGACACGACACGGCCGCGAGACACGCTTCGTCGTCATCGTCGGCTTCCGCGGTGAAAGTCGCAAAAAATTCCACAAATTTCTGCACCAATTGGACCGCAAACGGCCCAATTTCATCCCCAAACTTGTCAATGATTTGCTCCAGCGCGACGACCACTTCGTCGCTTCCGATTTCATCCATCAGCGCAAAAAACCGCTCGAGGATCGCCGGCAACCGTGGCTGGATGACTTCCAGCATGATATCCGAGTGCGGGTACTGGACCACAAAGCGGATGGTCTTGGCCGACTCGATGCTCACAGGCAACTCGGAGTCAAACATGCAGTCGATCATGCCGTTCACGATCGCCACAAGGGTCTGCTCGTCGCGGAACTTGATGGATTCAATGTACTTGCGCGAAAAAAATTTACACGCGCGCAAGCGTAAAAACCCATGTGGGTTTTTAAACTCTGGCAGGATATGCGTAATGATCATGTTTTCCACTTGGCTTTTATGCGCTTTCGACTTGGTGAGCACGCTGTCCAGCGCAAACAGCGCATGGAGCGCGGCATCTTTTTGAATGTAATCGCGCTCGTTTTCAGGCTGCGCGACGTAGGTCGACAGAATGTTGGTGTAAAACACCAGCACATTGCTCAGGCAGTCCTTGCCGCGCTTGGTGCACAGCTCGGAGAGCAAATTCGCGGCCGCAAACACAGGATCCAAGTAATCTTCAAAGATATCGTTGGTCTTGCGCACAAACTCGTGCGGGTCTTCTTTCCACAGCGCCAAGTCTTTCGGCGTCAAGCAAAGCGTCGGGTGGATCACTTCAAAAAGCAAAAACGGCAAATGCGGCTTGAGCAATTTGTACGTGACCGACGAGTCGGCGGCTTCTTGCACAAAGACGAGCCCAAGCTGCACGAGCCGGTCCGGGCAAAAGCGGCCGTTCTTGCGCAGCGCCAACGTGTCCAGCACAGCGGGCAAAAGACCTGGCGCGATTTGGGTGCGGTAGACCTCGCTCATGGCTTCGTACTCGGATTCGACCCGCTTTGGGTGGCCGTAGCGAGAGTAGACGCGGCACAGGATCTGCAAGACCCACTGCTTGACTTTCCACCACGGCCACGCGTTGCGCTCGTCCTCGGTGGTCGGCTGACCAGCTGGCTCAAGTCCTTCGTGGGCCTCTGGCAGTGGCTTGGCGAGCACCGCGCGGAACAACTCATGCCACGCGAGCATGTTCTCTGTTTGCGCCAAGTGGGGTGTGAGATGCACTTTGACACAGGACCAGTACGACTTGAGAATAAGATGCATCATCATGGCCGACTCGATCGAGTTGTTGGTCAAGAGCTGCGCAAACATATCCTTGAGCAGCGGGAACATGGTCTCGGCCAGCACGTGGAGCGGCGCGTGGCGCTCTTGGGCACGGAATTCGTAGTTTTTGATCACTCGACGCAGCGCAAGAAGCGCGTTGAGGATCCGCTTGGCGTCGCCGCTTTGCATGTTGAGCACGATCGTGTCGATGAGGCCCGGCCACGAGTCCGGGAAGTCGCTGCGCGCCATGTACGAAAACGCTTCCGCCAGCAGCGACCGCAGCGACGTGTCGCTCGACACCAAGAGCGCCTCCAGCACGCCCTGGCGGATGGCCATGCGCTCGTCGTTGGAGATCGTCGGCACGACCACGCCGTTCACGTACTCGCCATCCCAGTGCTTGTGGACCAAGTTCTTGAGCACGACTGCCGCGGCTTGGCGGATTTCGCGCTCCACGCTTTCTTCCACCACAAACTGGATCAAAAGCTGCGGCGCGCCAGCCACTTTGTGCAAGTTGGCGATGTGTTCCTCGGCGGCATCGCGCGCGGCCTTGTCCGGGTTGATGGTGTGCTTGAGGATGTGGTGCAATTGTTGCGCGTCCATCGTGGGTGCGTGGAGATAAGAAAATGAGTTGGGCCTTTTCTCTTTGTCGGCAAGTGCGCTTGTCGGGGCAGGCAGGCAGGCGGGGCAAGCGATGAAGAAGCAGAGAGAGAGAGAGACGACGGTGGTGGTCGGTCGGATGAAAACCCTCTCAAGTCTTTCTTGGCTTCGCTTCTTCCAGCCAGCCACTCTGGTTGGCGGGTCAAACAAAAAACCAAGAGACAGAGCGAGCGGTACCCAAAATACGGTACACTTGCCAAAAACCACTGTTCCGGGTGGTTTTTTATTGATCTCTCTGACAAAAGTGGGTGGATAATCGAATGGTTGGGGAGCCATTCCAACTGACTGCTTCAACCAGAACCAGAAAGGTGATGAAGGAAGATGGGTTCATCTCTGATTCCACAAGAAACAACCTCGAGAAACTGGAAACCAAATGACGATGCACACACTCCATGCCATCAAGATGCTGTGAGTTCCCAGTAGACATCGTAGATAGAGAGAGAGTGCTGTGTGCACGACGACTCTTATGAACACACAAACAACTGAGAATTGAGCATGGAATCACAACAGAACAAATACAAACAAGACTAAGATAGATGCAAAAAAGTGTATTCGCTGCGTCACAAAATATCCATGGCTACCACGCTTAATCGACCTCCTCCATCGTGCTCTCCTCCTCGTCTTCGCCCTCAAGCGGAGGCAAGTCCTCCATCGCGTCGTCCACGACATCCTCATCGTCATCAATGCTCAAGCCAAGCTTGATCAGACGGTGGATGCGGTTGGCAAACGTGGTTGGCTCGTCCAGGCTGAAGCCCGACGTGAGCAGCGACGTATCGTACAGCAACCAGATCAAGTCCTTGACGGTCTTGTCGCTCTTGTCGGCGTCCGCCTTCTCACGAAGCGACTTGATGATTGGGTGGAGTGGGTTGATCTCCATCGTCTTCTTGGACGCCATGTACGACGACGTCGAGCTATCGCGAAGCGCCTGCGCCTTCATGATACGCTCCATGTTGGCCGACCAGCCGTACTCGCCCGTGACAAGCACACACGGCGACTCGACGATACGGGTCGAGATGTCCACCTTCTCGACCTTGTCGTCAAGCACTTCCTTCATGAGCTTGCACAAACCGGCGGTCGCGGCCTTGGCATCTTCAAACGCCTTCTTCTCATCTTCAGTCTCCTCCATCTTGAGGCCTTCCTTGGTGGCGCTGATGAGCTTCTTGCCTTCGTACTCCTTGAGCTGCTGGACCGCGTACTCATCAATGGCATCCACCATGTAAATGACCTCATAGCCCTTCTTCTTGAGCTTCTCAATGAATGGCGAGTTCTCGACCGCCTTCTTGCTCTCGCCGGTCACGTAGTAAATGCCTGGCTGGCTCTCTGGCATGCGGCTGATGTAGTCATCAAGCGAGGTCACATCCTCACCCGACTTGGTCGAGTGGTAACGCAACAACTTGGCGATCTTGACGCGGTTGGTCGAGTCTTCGTGGATGCCAAGCTTGAGGTTCTTGCTGAAGGCCTCGTAGAACTTGTTATACTTTTCGGCATCTTCGGCAATCTCAGCAAACATTTCCAAGCACTTCTTGACCAAGTTCTTCTTGATCACGCGCAAAATCTTGTTTTGCTGAAGCGTTTCACGCGAAATGTTCAATGGCAAATCCTCCGAATCGACCACACCCTTGACAAACGACAAGTACTCTGGCATGAGGTCCTCGCAGTTGTCCATGATAAACACACGACGCACGTAAAGCTTGATGTTGTTGAGCTTCTTCTTGGCACCGCCTTCAAACATATCGAATGGCGCACGCTTTGGCGCAAACAGACACGCCTTGAACTCGAGCTGGCCTTCCACCGAGAAGTGCTTCACCGCGAGGTGCTCTTCCCAGTCGTTGGTCAACGACTTGTAGAACGACGCGTACTCTTCGTGGGTCACATCCTCCGACTTGCGCATCCAGATGGGCTTCTGGCTGTTGAGGTGGTTCCAGTCGTGCGAGACCTCCTTGATCTTCTTCGTCTTCTTGGCCTTGTCGCCTTCCTCTTCGGTGACGTCTTCGACCTTTGGCTTGTCGTCATCGGCTTCTTCCTCATCTTCTTCGTCATCCGTGACTTCCTTCTCCTCCGTCTTTTCGACGTAGAGCTTGATTGGGAAACCAATGAACTCCGAGTGCTTCTTCACGAGGTCCTTGAGCTTGCGCTCTTCAAGGTACTCAAGCATGTCCTCCTTGAGCTTGAGCACAATGCGGGTACCACGCGTGATTGGCGCCGAGGTATCTGGCGTGACCGTGAACGAGCCACCGGCCGCCGACTCCCACACGTACTGTTCATCGTCGTTGTGCTTGGAGTGCACGACGACCTTGTCGGCGACAAGGTAGGCCGAGTAAAAACCGACACCAAACTGACCGATCATCGAGATATCGGCACCGGCGGCAAGCGCCTCCATAAACGCCTTGGTGCCCGACTTGGCGATAGTACCAAGGTTGTTGATGAGGTCGGCCTTGGTCATACCAATACCAGAGTCCTCCAGCGTGAGCGTACCATTGGCCTTGTCAGGGATGATGCGGATCTCCAAGTTCTTGTCCGTGTCCAAGACCGAGCCGTCGGTCAACGACGAGTAGCGGATCTTGTCAAGCGCATCGGACGCGTTCGAGATCAACTCACGCAAGAAAATGTCCTTGTTCGAGTAGAACGTGTTGATGATCAAGCTCAACAACTGGTTGATGTCGGCCGAGAAGGCAAAGGTTTCGGCTTCCGCGCTCATGGTGGTGGGTGGGGATGATACTGCTGGTTACCAAACGAGAGGAAATTCGCGAATGACTCTGGGCGAAATGGCAATGAGGGCATTTTTTGTTTTTTTCCTGGGAAGGGGGAACGAGAGCCACAGACACCAAGGCAACTGAAAGCACCAAGTATGAGAGGTTTCTGTCGTAAATCTTTCTGCAGTTTTCCAAAGCACAAAACGCAGAAAAGCTCGAAGGTTCGAATGGGTCCAGGATGGAAGACATACGCGTTATATTATGCAAAATTGCATCAACGGATATCAACCCACTGGTTAGTCACTTCTCCTTCTTTCGAATGTTCTAGATGGTGGAAAGACTGGTGACACACAAAGTTAAAACAGACGCCACTTGTCACTAGATTTGAATACTAAATATACAGGTTATAGGGTTTCGTCGACAAATGAAAGGTGACTAGTGGGTTCAATCAAACCGGTGAAGAGTTTCTGTCGAAGATCTGAAATCGTATTAGGAAGGGTATGAAAGTATCGATCCATCATTTTCGTACAATTGGTGCCTGCATACGTGGCAAATTGGCTGTTCATGTTCTCCAAGCGACACGGAAAACGAAGCCATTCACCAAGATCCCACAGCGAAGCCAGTCCACCCCACATGCATCAAAAGCACCTTCCATCGGTTTTGGTCTTGCAATCTGCATTTGAAGCGACATCAATTTCGCTTTCCCAGACAAGTCCATTTGCTACATGATTTGATCTCCTGGCATCATCCCGATCGATGGAAATCGACATGCTGGTTGTTGCAATCGCGATTGTGCATCTGCATCTGGGTGGTAAGCATTCACACTCCCTGTACTGTGGTCCGTTTTAGGTCTCAGTGGCGGAGATTTGCACTGAGCCTCCATGGCCTCACCCGATTGATGGCACTGCGGCACAAACACAAGTGGTTTGGGGGTTGAGTACTGCCAGAATGTTGCAACAATCCGTGGTATACTGCATAGGAATTCTTCCCTGTCGATTTCGACCAGCGAGCCAACCAGTGGCAGCGCGGCATGGTGCCACGGCGTTGCGTGCAAGAGCCACTCTTCAGGGAGAGGCAACGTCATATCCACTGTACGGTACCGTGTTCTTGTCATTAGTAGCCAGCCAACTGTGCTCGCCGCTCCCGATTACAACGTAGTAGTAACTTGTCACCATGAAGCAGACCGTTCGAATAGAGAGGCAGCAAGTGCTGCGAACACGCTCGTTTGCCCATGGCCTGCAAAGGCCACCCTGTTCAATGCGATGCAACCCTTCATTGTCGAAGCAAGTCGACCACCAAAATAGCCAGATCCCTTTGGTTCTCGGCTTTCATTGGCAAGCCGTGCGAATACTGCAGCACTGTACAGTAGCTTGATGAATGCCATCATGCTTATTCTATTCAATGACACAATTTCCGTCCCAAAGTTTTGCCACGTCTCAAAACGTCACTTCACGGACCGAGGGTCAGACCTTCTTTGCCAGAATCTGCCTGTCTCAGCACTCCGCGCAACCACCCACGCCACCCATGTTTCCAGCACAGTACCGGTACAGTAGCGTAGCGTAGCCGTGGCGGGAGTGTCCATGGCTGCAGGCAGCCGTCGATGCTCTGCGATCACCGGTTCCCTCCACCAGCCATTGTTGAATCTTTCTGGATGAGTTCCTCCTGTGTGTCACCTGTCATTTTCAGTTGATCGGCGGCTCTGTGTTTTGATTGGACGGATGCGACCTCGTTTCAAGGTTTTATAGAATTTAATGAGGTTTTATGACGCCACTCAATCGATTGACCTGTGACAAATTCGCTTCACATTCGTTTCCTTTCCAACGTCAGTCAGATCCGAATTTGCTTCAATTTGAGCAAACCACGGAAGAGCAAGAAGAGAAGGGGAAACTTCTCGTTCTCACCAAGAAAGAGAAAGCATCATGAGCTCGGCGCTTGAGATCGCAGTGCCCACCGACGCGCCTGTCGCGACGCTGGCGGCGGTGGCGCCCGTGTGGCCTGCCAACATCACGGCGGTGGAGAGCTGGACGCTTGCTCTGCTGCCCGTGGCGGCGCTTGTGTTCATCTACGTGATGCTGCGCGTGGTCTGGAAAGTGCCAAACGCGCTGCCTCGCTACCAGCAAGTGCCAGCGTACGGCGCGAACGAGACGACCGCGCTCAAGCCCATTGAGAAGCCAAAGTCGTCGCTTGTCGAGGAAGGCGAAGTCGCTGGCGACTACGAAGAAAGCTGGCTCACGACGTTTGACTTTGTGTTTTTGCTTGGCATGGTGGCGTACTTTTTCGTGATGGTGTTGCTGACCTTTTTCTACGCGCGCGAGCTGCTGTCGTCAGGCTCGTTTTGGCTCATGCAGCTGCCAAAGCTGGGCGTCATGATGGCGGTGTCGCTTCTTGGCGGCATCATTTGCCGCATGTTTTGTGATGTGGATGAAAAGGGCTACATCATCACCAACAAGTCGTCCACGTTCAAGGTCAACTACACGCGCAAGCTGCAGCACTTTGCGGCCTACATGGTGCCGCTCGTGATCAAGTCGGATGTCACGGGCCCGTTGGCGCTCGCGTGGGGGGACTTTTTCAGCATGATGGGTTTCCTCGTGCTCATCAAGCCCATTCGTGAGCACTCCAAGTTCTTTATGCTCCAGTTCAACTCGCTCGACCGTCCAGAGGACCGCCCAGAGACGCTCAAGTGGATCATCGCCGGTAACATTGCGCCTGGCATGTTCATCTTGATGTTTTTCAAGTGGCTCTTTGCCGACCAAGGCGCGCTCACGTTTATCCTCGTGTTCATCACGGGTATCGGTGATGGCCTCGCCGAGCCAGTGGGCATCACGTGGGGCAAGCACAAGTACAAGACGCGCGGCTGCTTCTCCAAGAACAAGTACACTCGCAGCTGGGAAGGCAGCGCGTGTGTTTTCCTCTCGGGATTGATTTTCCCAGCGTTGCAGTACGCTAGCTTTGCCAACTTTACGCAAGTGTTGCTTTCCATGCTCGTCCTCGCGCCGACCATGGCGTACGCCGAGGCCACGGCGCCCCACACCATGGACACGCCCGTGCTCATGATCGGATGCGGTACCATTCTGTACGCGATTACCCACTTGTTTTAGAGTGGCTGCTTTTGGGCTTCTTTTTTT
>JAADWJ010000922.1:0-10388 GCA_023336165.1 Pythium monospermum | reverse complement strand
CGTTTGTTTTGCCTCCCACGTCCGCAGGTCGCTCCAACGTCATCCAGGACGATGAAGAAGACGACCACGTTATCGTGCTGAGCGATGACGACGACGAGGACGATAACCATGGAAGTCGGCGGCGTCGGCTGTCGTCGTCCGATTCCACCAAACCACCGAGACGCACAACGACTAGCAGCACTAATAACTCAAAGAAGTCTGAGTGGGCGTTTCTTGATTCGCCCTCTGCGTCATCTGCGGATGATTCTGATTTTGAATCCCGTGGTCGAAAGGCCACCGCGAAGAAGCGGTCGACGCCAGAGAAAAACAAGAAGCCAATGAACAAGAAACCATTGCGAGAGACACCAAAGAGCAGCAACGCCAAAGCCAAGAAAGCTGGGGATAAGAACAAGAGCTACAGATGTGCACAAAGCGAAGACGACTTTGACGAAGACGAGGAAATGGAAGAGCATCCACGGCGACGTGAGCCGGTGCGCCATGTGCTGTCAGATGTGCTCACGGTCAGTGAACTGCAGGCGCAAGAGCGCGAGTTCAAGCGGCTCCAGCGATTGAACCAGCCCAAGCAGCATGATGCGACGCCGGCGGCCAAGAAGGAGATCAATGGTGCCGCCAAGAAGCCAACCGCTAGACCATCGCCACTTCCCTTCGCCAGTGGTGGTGGTGGTGGTGGCAGTGGCGTCATTCGTCCAGTGTTGGCGACAACGCTGGCCTGGAGAAAGCATCAGCGCCAAGATACGACGCCTTCGGTGGCAAAAAAGTCCAAGGCGGTGGTCGTGGCGACGACGAGCCGCAGTGCCAAGCGCCGACTCGTGGAATCCGAGGAGGAGGACGAGGAAGAGGATGACGACGACGAACAAGAAGACGAAGATGATGAAGACAGTGATGACTTTGAGGTGGACATCGTCGCAGCCAAGAAAGCGGCGCTGCGTGCGTCGCTGGAACTCACAAAAAGCAACTCCAACGGTACGTCGCGCGGGGGCAAAAAGTCGGCGCCAAGTCCTGCTCGACCAGCGTCGAGTCCAGCGACAAACAATAAGAGCAACAAAAAGAAGAAGGCGGCAGCGCCAGTCTCAGCGGCCAAGTCTCGTGACCCACCCAAGACATATGGGAAGACGAAGAAACCGGCTCGAAAACAGCCACGGTACCGGTCGCCATCGCCGCCGCCATCCCCTGATGAGCCCCGTGAGTCGCGTCGCACAGGAAATCTTCTGTCCGACTGGATGTCAGTCGGGGAAATGCAAGCGCAAGAGCGCGAGTGGGCGCGTCTCCAGCGTGAAAAGAAACTGGCAAGTGATGGCGCCGCGTTTTCATCACCGCCAGCGAAAAGCTCTTCGAAACCCAAAGATCGATCGAATGGGTCGCGCCGTCGCGACAGCAAGACGCCAAGTAGTCGCCGAGAGCGCGCCAACAGTGCGAGCAGCGATGACAGCGCACTGAGTATGGTCGAGATGGTCGAGTTAATTGAGGATGATGACGAGGACGACGTAGAGGAAGAGGAGGAAGAGGAGGAAGCTAAGAACGATTCACAAGATGATGACGATGACGACTACTTTGTTCCAGTGACGCCCGCCAAGCGCATTCGCAGCAAGAGCAAGAATCAGCGCCCGACTAAGACGCAGACACAGAACAATTCGGCGAAGAAGAAAGTGCCAAGCAAGAGCAAAAGCAAGAGCAAAAGCAGAAGCAGAGCGAGAACGACCTCTTCTTCCAAGCCACCGGCTGCGTCAAGAGCTACTACGGCACCACCACCGAGCGCGCCACGTCCGACCAGCAACATTTTGTCCAAGCCTCGCACGGCCGTGGATACCGTTCCGCATTGGACTACGTGGCGTGGCATTGTGTGCACGACCGCACCAGTCAACTTGTTGCCGTTGCCATCCACGCTGGCGCAGCCATTCTCGTCCACTGCCGACCGAACCCTTACAGACTATGGTGCGTACAGGACACCGTGGGTGTGGACGTGTTGTTCACTGGAATGAATGGAATCTAAATTAATTTAATTGTTGGTATGCGCAGATGCGAGCGGAGATCTCGTGGCCAAGTGTCAGATCGTCGCGACTTTTGGCAAGACCAAGGCGTTTGTGCTCACAAACGACGCGCCCAATGGCGACTTGTCTCAGGATGCGATGAATGAGCGTGTGCAAGCGCTACTGGAAACGTGGACGCCGCAGATCAAAGCCTGTTACGAGCGAAAGGGCGACGCGATCATCCAAGAAGCCAGGACCAAGACGACGGAATATTTGCGCCTTCGCGATGCTCTTTTCCAGTCGACGGTGGCGGCCGCTGTGAGTCGCAGCCACCCACAGTACCAGAAGCTGCGCAACGTTTGTGCGGCCGAACACTCTCTCACGCAGCAACTTTTGGTCGCGAAGACGGTGGTTCCAACGAAAGACTCGTTCACGGTCAGTCGTGGCGACACGTTCCTTGTTGAAAAGAAAATCGTGCCACATGTGGCCATGGAGCTTGAGCCAGTGCGTGGCTTGAGCCGCTCGACGACGTTTACCGGTGTCAAGGCCAGCACGCGCGTCGAAGATGATCCGATTTTGCGGTACGTGCCGTATTTCGGCGACAACGACAAGGGCGACGCGATCGACGTCAAGCATTACGACGCGGTGCGCGCGAAAGAGGCACGCGACGGTGTCGCGACCAGCAACGGACTGGACAATGAAGCGCATGAGTTCATGTTGCGGCTCGTGGTGGGCGAGTGTGGCGATGCCGAGTCGGTGTTCAATGCATTGAAGCAAGTCGCAGGCTTCACGCAGCCCTACACCGAGTACGGCGAGATCAAGAAGATGCGTGACTCGCGACGAGCCGCCAGCCAGCGCGTGCAAGAGACACGAGAGTTTATGGCACGTGCGCAGAAGGCGGGCGGTGGCGGCGTTGATGAGGATGCCTCGACGCGCGAGGCGTTGCAGGAGCTGACCAGCACGCTGTTCCCGTTTGTGAACCACGCGAAGCAAAGCGATGTGACGGCGTTTGTGCCGCTCGCTGAGCGGTTTGCGTCCCAATGGACGTATTTTGAAACCAATTTGCTGCCCCCATCGTCGTCGAAATCATCTGCATCATCGTCATCGACCGTTGTAGCTGCAGCATTAGCGCGTGGTGGTGCTGGCGGTGGTGGGTCGTCTTCATCGACTTCGTCGTCCAAGCGCTTCCGTCGTCTGCTGGGTCTTCGCAACACGACCGACTACACCGACTTGTCGGAAACGTATCGCGATTTGTTTTGCCGCATGTGCTACAAATACGATTGCCCCGACCACGGCATTGAGCACCCGATGCCCACGCGGCGAGTGGACCCGGTGTATCCGACGACGCGGTACGCGCCTGTGATGGAAAACCTCGAGGAGCCATCCACGGCTGCGACGGAAGATTCACGTGGGCCACAAGCCACACCGAGCAAGTCGCGTGACGCTGACGTCGACGATGATGACGACCAGGATGATCACGGTGAAGACGGCAACAATGGCACGACTGCGCCGGACGCAAGAATCGAAACATGTGACTTGGCGAGTGAGTGCAGCGCCACGACGGCCGAATCTCAGCAGTCCCAGGAGCTAGTGGTGGATGACAGCAGCCTCTCGGCGCCACGACGATCGGTGCGGTCGGGCACACGTGCCAGCACACTGGCGACCATCAGCGTGGAGACCCAGCTGGTCGCTCAAGGGTTCAAACCACGTGCGCCGCGGTCAAAAAGTGTGAAAACCGCGCCAAAGCGTGGCAATATGGACGAATCCGAGTACTTGGATGATTCGTATGGGCCTTTGGTCGCGTCCAAAGTCATGACGTATCTTCATGCAAAAGACGCGTGCAGTGGCACGTGCTGGAAAGCTCCTGCTCCTGTTGCTGATGATTCAGTAACAACCGACGAATTCACCGAGCCAGAGGAAGACATCAAGGCCAAGCTGACCGCGCCAGAAGTGCTGCTCCTTCAAAAGCTTCGGTACTCGGTGGGCGAAAACGCCTGCATGATCGCGTCTGTGCTGCAGTCGCTTTCCTGCCGTGACGTGCATATCTACTTGGAGAGCCAGAAGCGCAGCCACCCGGTCGGCCAGCCTGGTTACTTTTCGCCTGACGTCAGCAGTAAAAAGAACCGCAAGCGCGGCCGCACGACCGCCACTCTACCGACCAACAACAGGGAGCTTCTCAAGCGCACGCGCCACCAGCGGCTCAAGGACACGTCGAGCGCCAACCACGACTACGAGCCGTGCAACCACGAAGGCATTTGTGACTTTGGCGCGTCTTGTTCGTGCATGAAGCGCGACCACATGTGTGAGAAGGCGTGCTCGTGCTCGCGCGACTGCCCCAACAGGTTCCAAGGCTGCCGGTGCAGCATGGGCAACTGCCGCACGAACGCGTGTCCATGCTTTGTCGCCATGCGCGAGTGCAACCCGGATTTGTGCACCACGTGCGGCGCGACCGACGTGCCTGTGCTGGCGTACAGCAACAACGACTTGCAGAAGCTCAGCGCGATGGATTTGGGCATTTGCTGTAACGTGAACGTGCAGCGTGGGCTCCACAAGAAGATCGGCGTGTCGTTCTCGGTGACCCATGGGTGGGGCTCGTTTGCACTGGAGCCGATCAAGAAGGGCGAGTTCATTTACGAGTACACGGGCGCGATCATCTCCCATGATGAAGCCGAGCGGCGCGGTACGATCTACGACAAGCTCAATATCAGTTTCTTATTTGATTTGAATGAAGATTCAGTCGCCGATGCGATCCGCACGGGCAACAAGAGCAAGTTTTGTAACCACGCGCGCGTGGGCGAGAAGTGCCACGCAAGGATCATGCGCGCCGGCGGCGAGCACCGCATTTCCATTTGGGCCAAGGCCGACATCCAAAAGGGCGAAGAGCTGTTTTTCAATTACGGGTACCACGGCGAGTCGGCGCCCGTGTGGAGCCAAGGCGCGCGGATCACCGAGACGACCAAGCGAGAAGCCGAAGCCGAAGCCGAAGCCGCGCAAGAGGAGGAGCAGGAGGAGAAGGAGGAGGAAGATGATGAAGGACGAGGAGCGCAAAGGGGATAATCCGTCCAAGTGAGCGTCCTTTGTTGGATATTGGACACAGCAGTGTTATATCAGTATGCATCATGTTTACCATTCTCTGGGTTAGTACATCCTCCAATAGCGAATGGTTGTCCGCCAGCGTATCAGATACTACAGGATTCATGGTTCCATTCGCATCAAAAGTTTCGGTTGTGAAGAAATCCAAAGCAAAAAGCAACGAAAAAATGAACTGGGTCAACAGTTCGCTGCAGCTCGCAGGAACGCTGCTCGAGTCGGTGGACCAGCGCGCAGCGCTGACACTGACGAATAACAGTACTGGTAGTGACGGGGAAGACGAAGGCGACGGGACCGATGACGCGGATGAAGGGATCTTGTCGTCCTTCAAGAAGGGCATCACGCGCGCGAAAGAAACGGCGCGTGGCAGCCAGTACGAGGACGAACACGCGGCCATTAGTGGTGGTAGTGGTGGTGCTTCTTCGTCTACTGAGGCGCCACGAAGCAGCGGTGGGTCGTCCATGTCCAGCAAACTGGATATCGCGGTGCGGTCGCCGCCAGGATCGACTTCGTCGGCGAAAAGCGCGCGTCACACGCCTCCGCATTCCGGAAACGGCCGTCCGCGCATCCCGCAGTCGCCGTCACCAGTGTCGTCTTCTGATGGCATGACGTCATCAGCATCAACGTCATCTCTGTCGCTGTCCCCGTCGTCGACAGATGCCGAGTGGACACGACTGAAGAAAGAGAATGCCAAACTGAAATCCGATCTTCGACTGAGAGACAAGACGATCGCGACGCATCAGCAGAGTGTTCAAGTGTACGAAGACGAGATTGAAGCGCTGGAGCGGGAGTGTACAAACAAGTTGGCAGACGCGCAGAGCGCGATGGGCCAGCTTCGTATGGAGAAAGACGCAGATGAGAAGAATTTCATTCAGGCGTTGGAACTCAAGGACTCACAGTTGCAAAAGATCACGGCGGACTACAGAGCGCTCCAAGAGGTAGACGCGCATCACGTGGACGAAATGGATCAGCTGCGAGCCGAGATTACACGCTCCGAAGACTTGAAGGACTCACTGTGGACGAACGCGTCGTCGGCGAGCCAGCAGTCGGAACAAGTCGTGACGTCGCTTCGTGTCGAACTGCAGCAAGCACAAACGAGTCTGAGTCAGGCCAAGCGCGAATTTGGCGATGCCAAGTTGATGATGTATGAGCGCCAGTCGCAGCTAGAGACGACTAATGCGGAGCTGTCGAACAGTGTCGCGACGCTGGAGAAGGAACTGGCCAAGACCAAGGAGCAGCTCGCTTTATCTGCTGCCTCGTCTGCTATGCATGGTAGCGCCAGTACCAGTGTGGCTAGTGGTGGATCTCTTGCAGCGACGCATATGCAGTTACAAGAGGAGTATCGGAAAGTGCAGCAAACGCTTGTGATCACCAAGAAGACTTTACATGAAGAGACTCGCAAATGTGAGATCCAACGGCAAGAAGTGCTGAGTTTAGCAGATGAAATCAAGAGACTGAAGGAAGCTCAGGCGGTCACACAGAACGAGACATCCAAGCAAGTGATCACATTGACCAAGGCGAATGCGGCGCTGCAGGAAAAGCTAGCGTACTGGGAAACGAACAGTGTCCACAAGAGCGCGACGACGCATCATTCCACAGAAGCGCGGATCCAGACGCTCACAAATCGTCTGATTGAAAAACAAGAAAGCATTGATGTGCTTCGCAGCAAGGCCACGACGCTTGAGGTGCGTTTGAATGACGCGCAGAGCCGCAGTGCGACTGCGGAAGCCAAGCTCGCGCAGATCGAACGCAACGGCGGCGTCGTCGCGATGGACATGGAGATGGGCACGCCCGTGGGCCGCAAGCTGGGCGCGCGGTCTCGTTCCAACCGCATGGCCAATGCGATCACCCGAGTGGCGCCCGTGGTTGAGAGAAGCGCTCGTGTGGTGTCGGCGCTGGACGTGCTGGACAAATGGCTGTTGTTTCTCGGTCGCTTGTTTCTCAGTGTGCCACTCGCGCGACTGGGCTCGCTCTGCTACGTATTGTTGATCCATTTCTGGGTCTTTGTCGTACTGAGCTTCCATACGAGCCACTTGAACCAAGAGCTCCACGAAGGAGCAGGAGGAGCAGGACGTGCACCAGCACAAGGCGGCATGTTTCCTGATGGTATGCAAGTGCCGCCATAAGTTAACCAATAATTTCAACGTTTCTGAGTCTGAATCTGAGATTAATCCCGTATTTGCATTCTCAAAACAAGGAACTGGTCAAAATTGTGTTCAGTTTTTCTGAGTCCAGAAGTCAGTACTGAGCTGCATCAGATCCTGAGAAGATATTTTAGTGTCACCGAAGGGTCTTCGCCGCTTCGTGACAACAGCGCCGACGAGACCCGCGTCTGTACGTAGTGCTCGCATATACACCATCGCATCTTTTTCTTTGAGTCGAAGCACGCATTTTGGACTTCCGGCTTCAAAGCGTGGTGGATATTTTTGAAAGCTCTCTCGCTTCATATTCCCTCGGCTGTGTGACCATCACCAGCTGTTTTGTTACTTTCGTCAAACACACTCAAGCGCCATTCCGCGCTTGCCCACATCGTCGCGTATCGCGGGCCACGCGAGCAGCCATCTCTCTCGCTCGGCCTCGGCCTCGTCGTCCCCAGCGACCACCCCACGCGTGCACCACCACCCGCCGCCACACTACACGGCCGCCTGCAACAGCGACGACTCGGTGGCCTTTGCGTATATAGAAATGAGCGAACACACGGCTGTTTCCGCGACGTCAGCGGGCGGCATCGACGTGCCCACCGCCACTGCAGCTGAGCTCGCGTGGTTGCGGCGCTGTTTGCCCGTGTTCGTGCAGCCGCAAGTGGACGTGGCCAACGGCAACGCGCTGGTCAAGGTGTTTTTCCGCTTCGAACGGGACCCCACCAGCGGCCGCTTGGACTGCAAGCTTTGCATCGTGTTCGCAGGGGAAGCGTCGTACAACCGCGTGTTTGAAAAGCGAGAAAACTGCTTCGCGACGCTTTGCTACCGCACGTTCAACCGCCGCACGTACAAGCGCACGGCCGATATCAACTACATGGAGTTTCAGTACGTTTTTCATGTTGTCTTCCCCTTGTTGTTGGGCTCTTGTTCTCTTGAAACTCACATTAAATATGATATGATCCACCCTATTACAGTAACGTCGACTTCACCGACGCGTCCACTTCGCCATGGGCCAGTGTGTTCACAGTGGACCACGGCGGTGAGCAAACGTGGGCCCAAGGCGACAAGGCCGACATTTTATGCTGGTTTTCGCTCATGCACCACTACCGAGAGGACGTGCCGTACGCCGACTGGCGCAAAGACCAGGACCGGCCGCTCGTGTACCTCAACACGTGTAACCACATGGTCGGCGAGCGGGACAACAACCCGACGCTTGCCAAGCACGAGTGGAGCGACTACGCGTTCCAAGAAGGAGACGCCGAGACGGCCTTCCATTACTCGGTGGAGCACGTGCCCACCAAGTGCAACTTGTACTCGCTCACGTGTTTCTGGAAGGCGAACAATGGCGGTCGAAATGGCGATGGCCTGCTCAAAGACTGTGGTGGCCGTGGACGCCAAGGAGTCGCTACGAAGACCAGGCAGTCCATCTACATCCAGATGCCGTCCACGTCCAAGGCCGGCGTGGCCAACCAGCAGGACGAGCAGGAAGTGCTCACCAGTAAGATGCGGGGATAGATATTTTTTTTAGAAGGACATAATGCATTGCTGTATACTGGACCAGTTATATTCTGTCGTGTGTTGAAGATCGCTTGTAGACAGACGAGCCGCCAACTGAGTTTGAAAATTTCACTCTACAATAGTTCAGTCTACAACTCTTAGAGGCAGGTCGGAGCGTAAAGAGGCGTTAATGAGTTGCAGACTGAACTGCAGTTCAGGAGACGCCAGTTGCATACTACCGTACCAGGTACAGTACTGGGGCTGCTGCATATGGCGACACCGCCGTCAACAACACCAAACACCAACATCCAACACAAAGCGCGTTTTTCCATGGGCAAAGACACCAAGTCAAGATCGTGAGAGAAACGGAGATCATTTATCAGCAAAATGGGGTTGCTCAGGACCTTGGCATGGTGGCTCTCCGCGTCCACCGCCACTTCCTTCGCGGTGTTTCTCGCCATTGGTGATCGCCTCATGATGCTCGCGGCACGGCGTTTTGGAAGAAAACAATTGGGCGATAAGTTTAAGATCCGTTGGTCCTTTCCTGCGTGTTCGTTCGAGCTGAGTGGGGTTTCCCTTGACCGCGAGGTGCTTGCAACAATCATGGAGCCCATGTTGGACACGCCCATCGATCTGGAGTTCGTGCACCTTGAAAAGTTCCGCATCGAATTACCATGGGAATTGCTGTTTTCCAGGTGCCGCAGGGGAAACCGCTGCGGACAACCATGAAAGTGACCGACTTGCAAATCGGACTGAGTGTGAATGAGCCGAAGAGGTGGGTCGCGATGCGCGAAGAATACGTCGCAAATTTCCAGCAAACCGTGAAGGAGGCAGTCGTGCAGAAATTCAAGGATCTTGCAGTTCCACGATCGCCCAGGGTCGCCTACAACGCCGAACAGAAACTGACATCAAGCGATTCACAGCGTATCGCCAAGTGCCAGGAACAACCTGTGGCTCTCGCTGTCGTGACCTCTTCGAAGACGGTGGGTGGTGGGTTAACAAGCGGCCCCCACACCAAGTTTGACTTCCAAGGCACGATGATCGGTGCGATTGTGGTCAAGTGCGGCGAGTACGTCCATTCAATCCGCGTGGTGACCCCCGACAGCCAGGCAAGGTACGAGCAGGGCGAGCACAAATTCGCGCTACGTCCATTTGAATACCTCGTCCGGATCAGCGTGCGCAGTGGCCACTGGGTGGATGCAGTACAGTTCCACACAAACCAGCGGTCCAGTCCATGGTTTGGAGGGAACGGTGGCTACTCCACGGACGAACTAGCATGTGCCGATGGATATCGCATTTGCTCCGTCTATGGCCACAAGAACGAAAACGTCGTGGACTTGCTCGGCGTGCATATGTGTGAAAAGAAATCGCTCATTGTCCAGATTGGCCCAGTCGGAAGTGGCGAGTATGATGGTACCCAGAACCTTCGCACTTCACCACATGGAGTGGATCTCGGCGCCATCCTGGTGGAAGCTGGCGAGTTCGTGAATGGCATCACAACGTTCACAAGACCGCAAGTCGTGGATATGAACCTCCACCAATTGGTTGCCAACGGCGAAGGCGGCGAGTTCTGGTTTGTGCTCGGCGAGGGCGAGTACATCACAAATGTCGAAGTGCGCGCGATGTGCTGGGTGGATGCTGTGCGGTTCCACACAAACCTCCGCTCCTCGCACTGGTACGGAGGCAACTACGG
>JAADWJ010000921.1:0-10417 GCA_023336165.1 Pythium monospermum | reverse complement strand
CTTGGTACGCTTGCTCTTCTTTGGCGACTTCGTCGACCATGATCCCACGGAAGATGAGCTCGTTTTCTCGCATGGTTTTCCCAGTGGCGTGGTGGACCCGCTGCAAGATTTCGTGTCGCGACTGGTCGTGGAATTTGTACGTGCGTGTACTCAGCGACCGGTACACGACCCTCTCGATGCCGTCGTCACATCGCTCGCTGCGGATGACGCAGCTAATTACACACCGAATCCTTTCATTAGTGAACCCTCTCCATAAGCGGTCACACGATATTCACAGTGAGAAACGTACGCTCCGATGGCCTGGCGCGTGATATCCGTGGTCGCGGCGATCGGGTGGAGCTCGTCGTCGTCCACAAAATCCCAGAGCATGACCGCGTGGTCCTCGGTCTGTTTGTACAGCGTGACCGTACGTGACTCGACCGCCAGTTCGTCATCGTCACGGAAGCTTTTGTGGTGGATGCCCATGACCCGGTACATCATATTCGAGCCAGCAAGCAGCGGCTGGGACGCACCGGGGGCGACTGGAGATGACGCGCCAGGGTCCACGATCTTCCTTGTGATGCCTGTGCACTTGTACGACTGGCACTTGGACAAGATGTCCCGCACAGCGACGCACGAGCCGCGCAGCACCGTGCCGACGTCCTTTGATTCCAGTGCGTATACGCTCAGTGTGGTCACGCTAAAGCCGTCGCGGTCCGGCAGCATCTCGGTCTGAATGAATGGTGTGGAGACCGACGCAAACGCCACGGACTCGCATGAGTTGGTCTCGCGTTCCAAGATCTCTGTCGCGGCCAATAGCCTCGTCTCTTGCGCCAGTGCAGCGTACTCGATCCACCGCGTGGACTGGTCACGGGGCAGACGAGTGTAGTTGTGCAAGTACCGACGCAGATTCAGACTCTGGTCCCAGTCAAAAGTCAGTCAGCCAAAAGCCAAGTATAGCCTCAGTATAGCACACACTCCACGCACCGATGCCATGCAAGGAGGCGCTGAAAACACCGACCGCAGTCCTCTAATAAAGCGCGTTTGGCTGTAAATGGCGCCGCGTAGCGCGTGGCATTCTTGTTCGGCACGGCGCCGCTTGACCCGCTCGGCCACGGCGATGTCCTTGGCGCCGCTGCGTGTGCGTGCAGCATCCTCACGCAGTCGGTCAAGCTCCTCGGCGAGCTGATGTGCCTCTGCGCGCAGCGAATCAAGTATTCGCTTGAATGTACATGCCAACACATTGGTCAACAACATAAACAATGGGTTGACACAGTCCGAATGCTCCGTGTTACCTTCGTCGGCGGCTTGCGCGCTTTGCGGGGCTGTGTAGAGCGGCGCGGCGCGACTGCGCATGGAGACGCAAGTTGCTGTTCCTGCTCTGGTTGCGGCGACTGCGTACTGCTGCTGGTGTCGCTGCGCGCATCGCTGGATGTGGACAGCGCTTCCTCTATTCCCACTGGCGACGCCTGTTGCGCATCCATCGGCTCGTCCAAGAACCACAGCAACTCGTCCAGCACCTCGTTGTCGCTGTTGATACTACCAAACTCAGCGCCATCGTCGCTGAGTCTGTGGTCGCTCGTAGGCGGCGGCCAGAGCGGCGACAGTCGCTCCATTTTGCAGTGGAAATGCACAATGGAGTGGTGCTGAGTCAGAACACGTCCTCGATGTATCCATTATAGCCTCCATGATTCCGAATATTACATTTCTACACGACACCACAAGAATTCCAAATTTTTCTATTTATCGGATCCACCGCAAGGCGTTGGCATACGCGGCTTGTTCTTTTGTGACTTGGTCGACTAAAAGCCCACGGAACGTGAGTTCGTTTTCCTCCATCGTGCGTTCGTTCGAGAGGTGGAACCGGTGGGTGGCTCCGTGGGGAGCGGACGCGTTGTAGCGGTAGCGCCGCGTGTTGAGGGAGCGATACACGACCCGCTCGACTCCGTCGTCACAGAGCTCGCGACGAAGCAGGCAGCTGATACAGTGGTGCCAAGATAAACAGATAGAGAGTCAGCACGAGCGTAGGCTGTATACCTGCCTAGTACACTAACAGTATACGTACGCTCCGATGGCCTGGCGGATGATATCGGTGGTGGCTTCGATCGGGTGGAGTTCGTCGTCGTCCACAAAATCCCACAGCACGATCGAGTAGTCGTCGGTCTCCTTGTAGGTTGTGACGATCCGGGACTCGACCGCCAGCTCATCACTGTCACAGAGGCTCTTGTGGTGGATGCCAATGACGCGGTACATGATATTCGAGCCCGAGACTGCTGATGTCAGCGCCGGTGACGAGGACGCCGCTGGGTCGATGAGCTGGCGCTTGAGATCGGTGCATTTGTACGACTGGCACTTGGCCACAATGTCCCGCGTCGCGACGCAAGTGCCACGTACCACCGCCGCCACGTCTTTTGTTTCTACCGCGTACACGCTCATGGTGGTCACGCTGAAGCCATGCGCATCAGGTAAGATTTCAGTCTGGATGAATGGCCTGGAAACGGATGCGCGGACGCCCTGGTCGCCATCAGCATTGGAGGTCGTGATGCACAGGGTTTCCCTCTCGACCACGTCTTTTGCAGCGCGTAGGCGGGTGTCCTGTGCCAATGCAGCATACTCTGTCCACCGCGTGGACTGGTCACGTGGTAACCGTGTGTAGTTGTGGAGGAAGAGGCACAGATTGAGACTCTACGCAACAGCCACGCCCGGTTAGAAGGAACACACTTCTACTTCTACTGTAGTATTGATACCCACCGCAGAAAAGCAAGGGGGTGCCGAAAACACCGACTGGAGCCCTCTGATAAAGCGCGTTTGGCTGTAAATGGCTTCACGCAGCTCTTGGCATTCTTGTTCTGCGCGGCGCCGTTTGAACCGCTCGGCCACGGCCACTTGCATCGCACAACTGCGCTTTGCGGCCGCATCAGCACGCAGGCGATCGAGTTGCTCTGTGAGCTGGTTGGCCTCTGAACGCAGCAGCTCAAGCGTTCGCTGTGGAGATGCACAGTGTCACATGAGCACAAGTGGCACACAGGGATGCCTGCGGCGGTCCGTATTTCGTTCGTACCTTTGCATGGGACCCACGCGCTCCACGTGATGGCCTTGAGGGCTGCAGTGGTGATGGGCGCGACTGTGTTGCTATACGTGGCGAATGGTCGCTGCAGTCGCTGTGCGCGTCACTCGACGTCGAGTCGTCAGTCGCACTGGACAATGGCGTCGGCGGTGGCGCTACATGCGGTTGCAGCTGCTGTTGCAGTTCTGTTTGGCCGATGAAAGACAGCAAGTCGTCCAGAAACGTGTCGCTGCTGACTGCCTCGTAGTCGCTGGCATCAGGCGTCGCGATGGCGTCCAGCGCCCACTGCGGCGGCGGTGGCGGCGTCTGCATCTTCAGTTTTTGATTCGGTTCAGTAATCGGAAAAAACTCAGTATTCAAAATTACTATTATAGCACTGCATGTCAACTTATATTACACTTATATCACATACGCCTTGTGTGATGGCGGTTAAAGCTCCACGCCAAGACGTTCGATGGCGTAGATGTAGGCGGCTTTTTCTTTTGCGACTTCTTCCAGCAAAATGCGACGGAAAAGAAGCTCATTGGAGCTGATGGAGTTGCCGATGACTTGGTGGAAATGGTCCAAGATCTGTGGATCTGTGTGGGCGTGGAACCGGTACCGGCGCGTGCTCACGGACCGGTACACTGTCCTTTCGACGCCGTCCGCGCACAGTTCACGACGAACCACAGAGCTACAAAGAGGGACGAGACCAGAAAGACGTCTGTCAGTATAGAATGACGGATAAAAGGAGGTAAAAAATGGCACGTACGCTCCAATGGCCTGGCGTGTGATATCGGTAGTCGCGCTGATCGGATGGAGCTCGTCGTCGTCCACAAAATCCCACAAGACGACGCCGTCTGTGTCGGTCTGCTTACATAGCGTGATGGTGCGCGACTCCATGGATAACACTTCGTCGTACTGGACATTTTTGTGATGGACATCCATCGCGCGGTACAGGATACTGTTGGATCCCACCGTGGACACGGATGGTTCATCGGGGTCGACAATCTTCTTCTTAAAGTCAGTACATTTGTAGGCCTGGCACTTGACCAGGATATCGCCCACTGCGACACAGGCACCCCGTACGACCGCGCCAATGTCGCTTGTGTCCACGGCGTACACACAGAGCGACGTGACGGTGAACCCGCCGTGGTCAGGCAGCAGTTCGGTCTGAATGCAGGGCATCGCCACGACGTCGTAGTCCAGCGCACACGGAATCGACTCGGTCTCGCGGTCCACGAGCTCCATCGCCGCGCGAAGCCGCGCGTCTTGCGCAAGCACCGCGTATTCCATCGAGCGCGTGGATCGGTCGCGCGGAAGCCGCGTGTAGTTGTGGAGGTATCGGTAGAGCGTGAGTCCCTAATTTCCAGCAGCAAGTTTCTCGTCAGTTGTTGCTGCTGCACGGCCAACTAATCCAGGCACACACCGCTCTACGTTGTACTCACCGCTGCAAACGTTGGCGGGGCGGAAAACACCGACCGCAGCCCTCGAATGAAGCGCGACTGCGTGTACACGGCGTCGCGTAGCTGCTGGCATTCTTGTTCGGCGCGGCGTCGCTTCAACCGCTCGGTGACCGCGAGTTCCATGGCGCCAGTGCGTGTGATCGCAGCGTCGCCACGCAAGCGACTGATTTCATCGATGAGTTGGTGGGCTTCTGCTCGCAAGTTGTCAAGCGTTCGCTGGACAAAAATTACACAAGTCTCATGAGCACAGCCAGTAGCTCATTCACCCACCCACTGTAGCATTCGGGGTACCTTGATCTGTGATCCGCCTTTCTTGGCGGATGTTGTGCGCAGCTGCTGCGGTTTATGCAGTTGACGCGGTGGACTTGGCGGTGGTAAGGAGCGTGGCGAGTGGGCGCTGCTGTCGCTGGTCGAGTCATTGGAGGTCGAGTCGCCACAGTAAAGCACCTCGAGTTGCTGCGTTTGCTGCGTGGGGATCTCGAGAAACACACACAGGTCGTCCAGGAAGGAGTCCCCGCAACCGTCGCTGTTGCTGCTATCGTTGTACATATTTCTGCTCTCCTGCGCCGCGCCGCCGCCTCCGCCGCCGCTCGTTGCCCATTGCGTCTCCATCGAGATTTTTTGTGAAGGAATGTTTGCACTCTTGGCCAGAACGCAATCGTTGTGGACAAACTCGCTCAAATTATTTTTCCATACCGAAAGCTCCAAATAGAGGGCTGGTGTGTTTCATGTGTTCTGCAAACCTTTCTAAATACATATTGGGACCGTAAACGCGATGCTTTATCGTGTTGTGCGTTCACCAAAACCTCCTGAAACGTATGTTTGGACACATATTGAGGTACTGAACTAGGATCGACTTACCCAAACTGATCCGAATAGAAGACGTGTTGAAGCCCCACAAGATGAATTATAGGTCAATCAGGCAAACGAGAAGATTGCAAAATGACATAACTTCATTTCCATCCACACGGCAACACATCGGCCAAAGCATGGCGTCCACGGCAACACACGCGGTGCTCACGAGCAAGGAGCTCTTCGCGGTGGTCACCTGCTACCAAGATGGACCGCCGCTCGATGTTGGCAAGCTGTACGCACGCTACCGCAGCGATCCTTCACGCAACGCGGAGCATTTCACGTATGAACAAGCCTCTCTCGCGCTGGAATCGTTTCCAGATCTCATGGTTCAGCGCTACGACAAACGTTTTTGGCGCGGACGTCTGGTGCTGATGGCCATTGAGTATGGAGACATTGAGCTGTTGCGTCATCTGTGGCGCATGGCCCATGCAGAGCCATGGAGCTCCCGAGTGGAGTACGCTTTTGACGCGGACATGGTGATGCGCGCGGCTGTGGAGAGTGACAATGCGACAGTGTTGGCGTGGATCCACTTGACGACGGGATTTGCATTCTCCGTGGAGTTGATGGCAAGTGCGCTGCATAACGGCAAGCTGGTGGCCGCGCAATGGCTGGAAGACACCGTTGGTGGGGCAGAGATGCTTCAAGTCGCGCAGGAATTTGACATGGACATCGCATTGGAGTCCGATAAGGCGCATTTGCTCCGCTACCTGGTGGACCGCCGTGGCCACGGTGTGTTGACTCCACACAGCGTCTTCACGGCCTCCAAAGCGAAATCTCTCGCGCCGCTCCATTTCCTATACGACCGCCACCATCCGCTGTTCACACCCAAGATTGTAAGCTCCTCAGTGAAGGGCGCGCGCACCGCGGAGCGGGTCCAATGGTTTGTGGATCGTTTTGAGATGGAGTGGGACAGCGACACGTTCAATTCCTTTGCCAACCACGACCAAGCCGACCTTTTACAGTACGTCAACGACCACCAGCCTCAGGCGTGGGAGATCATCATCACGTCGTATCGATCGCAACTGCCCGCTTCTGTCAGGACGTACAGCTACAAAGTAAACGCGTTCTTGCTCTCGATCGGCGAATACAGACCGAGCAAGACCCAACTTGCTCACGTGATGAGCAGTATGGATGATCAAGACAAGATGACAGCGCTCCAGCTCTTGCTTCCCAGCAGTCTCATCCACGACCTCCACAAGACGATCCTCCAGTACTCCATCTCCACGGATCCGTCATACTTTCGACCGTACATCCACTGCATGCTCCACCACGAGTCCTCCACGTGTCGCATCCATGCAGCGGTGCGCACGCTCGTGACGCAGCTCGTGTTCACAGGCGACGCCGGTCCCATGACGCGAGCGCTCAACGACGTCAAGTCGCGAGCCATACTGAACAGCACCAAGCAAGCCCAAGTCGAGCTCGCCGCCACGGCTGGTGCCATCACCACTGATCGTGGCGATGACGTGCGTGGCGCGATGCTGCTGGCCAGCCACCGTGGCTTCCGTTGTGACGAGTTGGTGCACGTCTTACTGGAATTGGATTGTGCGCGCCAGCCTGCGGTTTTGTGCGACCTCGAGTTCTTGTCGCTCTGTATGGAGTTTGCACACGCTACCACCACGGGCCAGCTCATCTTAGCACACATGGACACGCTGCGTGTGTAGCGTGCAAGCCCACTACAGTAGTCCACTGATCGGTGCGCGGCTGCACAGTTGCGGTTGGTGGTCTTGTTGGCAGCTAGACAGCCCAGTAGTGTGAGCTGACAACCAGACGAGGCATTGCCAGAGAAACACCCCCTCCCCCAAATGCAACATCACTACCAATGAACAACTCGAATACTTTGCATGCAGAAAGAAAATAATACATGTGAGTGGAATACAAGCAACACTCGCAACTCGCAACTCGAGCAGAATTCGGGCCAAGTTGCAGCACGCAGCGTGTATGGACCTTCCTGTATATTCAATCGGAGACAAGAAGAAAGTCGTCAAGGGTCACACAACGAAATCAGCAGAGTGGATCTTGTCGGAGATGCACCAAAATGGAAAGCATGCGGGTCGCAGCGACACAGACCCTAAATCTGACTTTTTCGTCACACAACAAAGGTGTAAAAATTATTCTTTTTTTACTCTAATTACACTATGAGTATGAGTGGCGTTAGCTTCGTTCGTCCAGCTGGACGTAAAACTCGTCGGCCTTGAGCACCCACTCCGGCGGCTTCGACTCGCTCGCTTGGGTTGCTGACTTGTCTTGCTTGATAATGGCGGTCGTGCCATGGGCCGAATCCATCAGTTGAAAGCTTCTCGTCGCGAAATTGATCGCCTGCAGCCGGTGGCCAGGGATACATTCCAGCAACGCACTCAATGGCACCCACTCGGTCGGCTCTGGCCGGTGCATGTGCGCGTCGCAGTAATACCCGCCAAACATGATATGGCGGTACGCGCCGCGCTTGATGGGTTGCAGTCGCAGCCCCACGAATGGCAACAAGTGCTCCGCGGTGGCCACGTAATACGGGAGGATCCGCTGCCAGAGAAACAAAAAAAGCCCCCACAAAATCGCGATCAACAACTGGTTGTGGATCAGCGCGAGACTTGCATTCGCGAGCCGCCAATGATTCAAGGCGCAGATCAAAATGGGCGTGAGTGCGCACGGCACGACGCCAGTGACCGCCACAGCCACAACGAGCCCTTGAGCGGTCAGACTCGCACCGATCATGTGGTGTCTGCCCAGCAAGAAGAAGCACATGACAGATGCGGCGGAGATCAAGCGGACGATCTCCATGGCCGACGACAAGTGGCCCACGGCATTGCCTGCCGTGCAAATGTACTCGGGCACAATGGAAAGATCGATCGCGCCTTGTTTGATGGTGCTCACGGGCGTGCCGTTCGAGTACCACGTACACGAAGTCCCAGCCGCACCAAGCGACCAGGAGAAGATGGTGAAAAAGCCAAACAGCGACAAGAGCGAGTAGTGTAACCGCCAAACACGGAATGACAGCGTGGACTCGGCGACACTCCAGCCGACTTGGCGCGCGATATGCTGGCTACCCGTGAGAGCGAACGCGCGCCGCGATAACGTGCTCAGACGGTACCCTTCTTGAAGCACAAAGAAGGCATAGATCGCCGCACCCGCCAGTGACACGAGCGCGTACATGTTGGACAGCACACGCTCCGAGCCATCGGCAAAGGTCACACTCAGCACCATGCCCGTGTCGCGCAAGACCATACTGTGGAACCCGGACGGGAACGGGTTGTCGTCCTTGACGGGCACGCGCCCGCCCATGATGCACGCGAGGATCGCGTTCGGGTCGGCGACATTCTTGATCTCCACAAACGAAGGCGCGTCCAGCCAGCCGTGCTTGGTCGTGGCATTTTGATCCAATTTGAAGAACAAAGTGCTGGCACCTGTGCCGATCCCGTAGCAGTCGCGCGTGACAAAGCCATTGCGGTTGATCAGTCCCGGTTCAAACCGACGCCGGTAACAAAACCCTGATTTGCGGACCACGTAGACGAAGAACATGGCCACGTGGCTCTCCGTGTTGTCGTAGCACGCATCCGCGCAGCCCGGCACGTAGAAGCATTTGTATGCCACAATGTACGGCACCGTGGTGGCAGGCACGTCCATCTTGGCCAGTTTGAACAGCATCTCAAAATCCACGTCCAGGTAGGACGTTTCGACACTGGACCGGTTGCCCGTTTTCAAATACTTGACAGGCAACGGGTCTTGAACCGGCGCGTAGTTCCACTCTTGCATCAGCGTGGGTGGGTCGGTCTTGCCTTTGACGAGTGTATTGTCTTCCACGTACCGTTCCGCGAGGTCGGCTGGCGTCCGGAACATTTTGTCTCCAATGTATAGCGCTGGCATGCGGACGCCTTCGCGAACGAGGCATTCTTCTAGGGTGCCACCAAGTGACGAGGCGTCCAGCCCGCACAACCAGAGAGCCTCTCGGACCGCCGACATGGCGTTCATATCGCCGTCATAATTATCCCGGTTCCGCTCGGTGATGGACCCGGAAATGGAGATTTTACGGACGCCGCCCAAGTACCCGTTGACATCAATAAAGCCTTCGAGTTGGTCGTACACGGCGATCAAGTTCTTTTTGCCTGCAAAGCCAAACGGGTTGAGTGAATAGTTGGTGGCCATTTCCCTTGCCAAGGCCAACAGCGTCACGTCCGAGTCGCCGTCGTGTTGTTGCAGCAAGAGCGCACGTCTTGCGAGGCAGCCGTTCAAGTCGGGCATGACCAATTGCTGCCACGCGGTCAGCGCCTTCAACACTGTCGGATCCAGTGGATCCAAGCCCACCGACCACTCCAAGTTCATCAACTGGGTCCCATTGTAGCCTTTCAGACACAAAATGGCTTCGGGCACTTCATTGAGGTGGCAGTTTTCTTGGTCGGGCACATAATGTTGCACGATTTTCCCCCAGACTTTAAAGGGCGTGTTGGTCACCAGTGCGAGCGCCTTGGCTTGGGTGTCTCTCTTGGCGACCAGTCCGGACTGGCAGTAGCGGCCGGCGAGTGGGTCTTGGTGCCACATGGTCACGCCATTTGCCCATTTCGTCGACCGTGGCAACACCATGAGATCAATGTACACATTGACCACCCGTGTCGACTCGCCCTCTGGCACAAAGCACGGCACGCCGGCGTGGTCGTACAGAAACTTGACGTACTTGTAATCCAACTCATCGGACCACTGCAGCGCCGTATTGATCGACACTTCACTGCCGGCGATCTCGTATCGGGACAGAAACCAGTTCTTCAAAGGCGACGTGACGTTCCAAAAGAAGCCGACAGCCCAAAGCGCAAGGAGCCAGATACGATGCGCCATGCGATAGGAGCGGATGCTGCGCTGGCGTTGGACCGGTTTCATGCCCACAAGGTCGTTTGGTGGGTCTGTGCCGCCATTCGCTTCGTCGGCGCCGTCGTCGGCGTTGTCGGGAGGACTCGCATACACTCGAGCCGACGACGCTGGCGGCTTGACGGCCCCGCCACGATCGATTGGAGGTAGCTTCGCTGTGATCATCAGCTTGAACTTGACCAAAGAAGCACTACGTCGCTTGCCCCCAAGTGTCTTTCTT
>JAADWJ010000920.1:0-10439 GCA_023336165.1 Pythium monospermum | reverse complement strand
TGCCCAGTACCATACCTACAACCAGCACCATACGGGCCTGTATTTGAACCGCAAGGCGACCGCCGATGGTGCGATTGTGGGCCAAGCAGAAGAGAATATCTTTACGCAACGTAACCGTAAAGCAGTGGCCAAGCCAAGTGGAGCAACCTCGGCCAAAAAGACCGTGTTGGAACAGTTTGGAGATGTCGATTCCCATGGTATTTGGGCGCCACACACCGAAAAACCGATCGTGACGCCAGCGGAAGCCGGTACACTCACACAAGAGCAACAACAGATCCGTGACGAGCTCATTGACGCCAAGAAGCGCAAAGCCGACGAGCGCAGTCATACTGAATTTGATGACGAAATGGATTTTGACCGTATGATTGAAAAAAAAACGTCGCATCTTTTACCGGCCCGTTTACGTGCTGGCCAAGAAGCCATGGAGGGCAAGACCACATTTCTTGGAGATCAGGAATATGATTACTTGGGTCGTTCGTGGGTCGAACCGCCTCGTGGACTGAAACCCGTCATGGAGGAAAAAGATCAGCAAGTGTATTTGCCCAAAAAGTGTATCCACAAGTTTACAGGCCATACAAAAGGTGTCCAAGCCATTGAATTGTTTCCACAATATGGCCATTTATTGCTTTCTGGAAGTATGGACAATACCGTGCGGATCTGGGACGTGTATAATGAACGCAAGTGCAAACGCATCTACGAAGGCCACAGTGGTGCTGTGCGTGGGATCCATTTTTCCAATGATGGCAGGCAGTTTTTATCCTGTGGCTTTGACCGGTTCATCCATTTGTGGGATACCGAGACCGGCCAGTCGATCAAGTCGTTCACCAACAGGCGTGTTCCCTACTGTATCAAGTTTTACCCCAACGATAACACAAACTTTGTGATTGGTGATTCCAATAATATGGTCGTCCAATTTGATACACGAAGTGGTGAGATCGTGCAAGAATACAACCACCACTTGCAGGCCGTGAACTCTGTGACCTTTGTGGATGATAACCGTCGCTTTGTCTCGACTTCGGATGACAAAAAGATTCTGATTTGGGAATGGGGTATCCCCGTGCCCATCAAGTATATTTCCGAGCCAGGCATGCATTCCATGCCAGCAGTGACGCTCCACCCATCAGGTGGCTTTTTCGCGGGCCAATCACTGAACAACCAAGTGGACGTGTACGCGGCACGCGACAAGTTTAAAGTGCAGCGAAAAAAAGTGTTTAAAGGCCACTCGAATGCCGGGTACGCCTGTCAATTAGGCTTTTCTCCAAATGGCCAATATCTCATGTCGGGCGATGGAGAGGGGAAATTGTGCTTTTGGGATTGGAAGTCGACCAAGATGTACAAGAAACTACGGGCCCACGACAAAGGACCGTGTATGGGCGTCGCATGGCACCCGATTGAACCGAGCCAAGTAGTGAGCTGTGGATGGGATGGGCTCATCAAGCTATGGGATTAACGCTTCAGTAGTGGGCTCTTTGAATTCGGAAAAAAAAAGTAGTTTACCACACAACACGGAGGTTCTCATCCCAAAGAAAAAGGCTGCTCATTGGGAGGGCATCCCTCACGGCATACTCTCGTAGTAATACAGAATTCACAACAGAGTAGGAGTAATACTTCTTGGATGCACTGGATCCCAAATTGCCATCGCGTCAACGCATTTTTTTGTTTGGACTGAAACGGATTTTTCAGTATTAGGGTGGTTTTAGCCTCAAAACTGTGACTAACTTCCACTGACAGCCACTGCCGTTTGCGGGTTCGTGAATCGACGACGTGCGCGCACCGGTATGCAGACATAGCGAGTCTTGCCAAGCCAAGCTGGGGGAAAAAAAAAGTCACAACACGACCAGTGTCTGATACGGTAGAAGGCCTCGGTCAGCCCTTCCTTACCGGTATTCTGCTCTTTGACGCATGTTTTCAACCAGGTCCGAGTCATGCAATGGGTATATATATAGCTTGATTCCATCCATACAGAAGCAACTCGTTGATGGCCCACCACTTTCAGTCACCTTCTGCTGTATCTATCTCCTTCCACCCCACGATATTCCATTGACAAATGGCGGGTGGCGTCCAGGTGGCGCCGACCAAAAGCCATGCGCTCGCACACGCGACGACGACGACGACGCCGCCAGCACTGTGTCCAGACAACACCGATGATCCGCCTCTTCACCCACTCACCGACTCTTTTCTTGTCTACTGCTCGACGCCCGTGTTTGCCTGTTGGTGGACTGGCGTGCTTGTCTTTCATGCACTTTGTGTCATGTTTTACGCACTCTGGGCGTTCGCGTATACGACCATGTACACCACGATTGGGCTGACCCTTCAGATCTCCAGTTTTGCACTTCGCATGGACCAATTCCCATACGTTGCGGGTGTGTACGCGCTCTTTGCCGTTCCGCATGCGAGCCATTTGCTGTGGATGGTTGGCTGTTCCTTGCGCCAGCGTCGACTCGTTTTCGGAAACCCACCCGCTCCACAGGCCACTCCACAACAACAGCAAGCCCGTCCAAAGGATGCCACAGTGGCCACCTGTGACCATAGAGTCAAAGCGTACTTGAGCAAGCTTGTGGATACCCTGATTCATGCGTTTTTCCACCACGAAGGGCTCTTTGGCATCGCGAGTTCGCATTTCCACCTGGTATTTTTGATGCAAGAAACGTTTGAGATCATTCTCCAGTCCATCCAAGCGTACCGGCTCACCAAGTGGGTCTCACGCGCCTGGCTCATTCGCTCGTACACGGCCGTGATCGTCATCAATTGCTGGTCCACGATGGCCATTCAACGCATGTTCAAGAAAGACCCCGTCATGCAACGGCTTCTTTGCCGTGCTTGGGATATGGTCATGGATTTTATCTCGACCGTGTTGGTGCCTGTGACCATGGCACTGCCGTATTTCCTGCTCTACGACCCGTCGGTGGGCCAACTGGATCCCAATGCCTTTTACGACAACTTGTTCTTGATCAATGCGCTCAACGAATTCCGCGTCTTCTTGGTGTCCACGTGGTTTGACATGGCCAACGTGGTCGGGTTTTCCTTCCTGCTGCTTGATTGTCTCCACGTGGTCAAGTCGTCCGTTCGCGCGCGTCGTCTACAGTCAAGTGCACGTGTGTCCACCTGGGCGGCCGCTCAGAGTACACAAGATGACCCACGCCATGATGACCTACAGGCCCACGGAGTACGTGCATCCCATCGGTTCGTCCGCTGGATGCACCGGCTTTTTGTCTTGTGGGGGATCACCATCGCGGTTGTCCATCTCCATGCAAAGACCCGCGCGTCCTCCCCCGGGTGCCGCCGGCAAGTGTACCCGTGGTTTGAAAGCCGAGCCGCTTGCTCATTTCTTCAGCTCCACTGTGTGGACGCTGGCATCTCTGGCACAGCCGCTGAGATGCAGCAACACATGCTCAGCATGGTGCCAGAGATGGTGCTGATCGCGGAGTTTCGCCACTGTGCGGCGCTCGAGATCGTCCCTGAGCTGAGGTCTTTCACACAACTGATCGGGCTGCGCGTGTACGCCTCCAATTTGGTCCGCTGGGATGAAGACGCGGCTCTTATGGAGCCGTACTTCCCCATGCTCAACATCTTGTACGTTGTCAAGACGCGTCTACCAGACAACCAGTTGCCGCGTGGACTGTACGCTGGCAAACTTCCAGCTAAACTGACTGATCTGGAGTTCCCGGCGACCAATCTATCGACACTTCCGGAAAATCTGGACCAAATCTGGACCTCGCCCGTCGTACTCGTGCTGGATAGCAACAAGTTCCAGCAAGTCCCAGACGTTGTCACACGGCTTCAAGTGGAGTACCTTTCGTTTGTGAACAACCAACTCACAAAGATCCCACCGGGTATCATCTTTGGAAGCGGCATCCGATCGCTATGGATGAATGGCAACCCCATCCAGTTTTTACCGGACAGCCACAAGACCATCCAGCAAAAATTTATGCGGTTACGCCTTCAGCACAGTAACCTCACGACGCCCTTGCCAAAGTGGTTTGCTACTTTCTTGCAAGTGAATGAAGGCGTCGTACGGCTCGCCAACACGCCCATCTGTGACCGCATCGCCTCATCTGAAGCCTCCCTCCCCGCTGACGCGAGCGCAGCGACCAAACTGGCCGCGCTTGCCTGGCTCGGGGACGCAGCGCCGTTTGTCGAGTCGGGTGGCATCAACTGTGAGCCCGACGAAGGCGACGACTACACGTACTACCCGATGGAACTGGAGGCTTCTTTTGATGAGCCGTAGAAAGCCACTCAGTTATGGCGGTCGACTTCTTCTGTGGGGTTCGCACCACCGTGTTACCAAACGAGCTCGGTGCTAGGTCGCACATAGCCGGGGCATCCCCTCCAACAGCTCATACTGTATGGGAAATCACTTCGTCAAAACACCCGGGGCCAAAGTTGGACTGGTCGTGCTGTGGATGCGCAAAACGAGGCAGCACGTTTCGCGTTTCGTAGTGGGTGTTTGTGTGTGGTATTATTAATACACTGGTATCAACTCAACGCGGAATGGATGCTGCTGTGGCGAACGAACTGCTCAAGCGCTCTCTTGCATATCGCCAACTAAAATTATCCACGTAACCTTTCCGTTCCGTCTGGCTGCCATGTGAGCACCACAACCACACAGCGTTTTTGACACCAGTCTACAGCAGCGCAGCGCTAGCCGCAACGAAATGAAAATCCACGCGGTATCGACCAAGAGCGATAGTGCTCCTACCGCCGCCACTGCCACGGCCACAGGTGCAACACCAGTGGCGACACCAGCCCCACAGCCCACTGCCCATTTTTTGGTGTTGTGCACGCCGCCCGCGTTCACGTGCTGGTGGCTCGGTGTGCTGGTCTTCCACCTGCTTTGCCTGCCGTTTTACTTGCTCTGGGCATTTGCCTACATCACGATGCTCACGACCCACATCGCAATCACGCTGACCGCGTACAATTTCATCTCCAGCAAAAGCGAGTTTCCTTACTCTGCCGGCGTCTACGTGGCCTTTGCGATCCCTCATGCCGTCCACATTCTGCGAATGGTTGGCTACTCAGTGTACCATCGTCGGTTGGTCTTTACCCACGAAAAACAGCAAGCGACGCAAGAACAACAAGACCAGCAACAACAGGAGCAGTCGCATGTGGCAAATGAGGACCCTTTCCAACCGCCACAGGTCTCTTGCCTGCACCTGTGTGTGGGTCGTATCTATGATGCGTTTTTCCGCCGCGATGGGTTGTTTGGCATCGCGAGTCAACATTTTGACTTGGTTTTCGTGATACAAGAATCGTTTGAGATTATCTTGCAGTCGGTGCAAGCCTACAGGCTCACCAAGTGGGTCTCGCGGTCGTGGCTCACTCGGTTTTACACGATTTGTATCGCCATCAACTGCTGGTCAACAGTGTTGATTCAAAATGCGTTTTGTAAAAAAGATCCAGCGATGCAACGGCTTTTGTGTCGCGCCTGGGATATGGCCATGGATTTCACCTCCACCGTCATCGTCCCAGTCATCATGGGGCTGCCGTATTTCCAGATGTACGATCCGACCACGGGCACATTAGATCCCAACCTTTTTTTCGACAATACCCAGTTTGTCAATGCGGTCAACGAGTTCCGCATGTTGGTCATTTCGTCGTGGTTTGACTTGGCCAACGTAATCGTGTTCTCGTTGCTGCTGCTGGACTGCCTGGAAATTGTCAAATCCTCGGTGCGTCTCGTGCCACCACCACGCTGCTCTTCGATACAACCCGACTTGAGTGACGGGCCCAGTACGTCTCTCCAAGCCACAACACCGCCCTCGGAGGCTCGTGGCTCGCAACGCCGTCTGACGTACTGGGCACACCGTCTCTTTGTGCTCTGGGGCATCGCCATCGTCGTGGTCCAAATCCATGTTGAGACGCAAGCGGATCTTCCAGGGTGCCGTCGCCAAGTGCATCCATGGTTGGAAAACCGAGCGTCGTGTTCGTTTCTTCAGCTCCACTGTGAGAAAGCAGGCATCAGCGGCACGGCCACGCAGATGCAAGCCCAAATCCGGAACATGGTGCCAGAGATGGTGCGGATCGCTGAGTTTCGGCACTGCGACGCGCTTGAGATTCCGTCGGAATTGCGGTCGTTCACCCATTTGGTCGGGCTCAAGATCTACGGATCCAATTTAGTACGGTGGGATGAAGATGCGGCCATCGTGGAGCCGTATTTCCCAGAGATTTCGTTTGTCTATATCGTGTTGACCACATTGCCAGGAAACCAAGTGCCACGTGGGCTTTGTGCTGGTACATTTCCTGCCCAATTGACCGATTTGAAATTTGCAGCGACCAATTTGTCCACTCTTCCGGAAAATCTGGATATGATCTGGAGATCGCCACTTGCGCTTGCACTGGATAACAACTCGTTCCAGCAGATTCCAGAGATTGTCACCAAGCTCAACGTCCCGTTTCTTTCGTTTGTCAACAACCAGCTCACTTCGATACCGGCAGCTCTTCTCTCGGCGCCAGCGGCTGCGTCGTACTGGTTCAATGGAAACCCGATCACGAGCCTCCCACAGCAAGTGGTGGTCGGACCAGATCTGATTCGGCTGCGATTCCAAAAGAGTGAGTTGGATGCGCCGTTGCCTCTGTGGATGGCCACGTCCTTTTTGGCAACAAACGACGGAGTTCTCCGACTGGTACATTCGCCACTTTGCGATCGGATCACCGCGTCACTGGTTTCGTTGGATGCCAATGCAGGCAAAGCAGCCACGCTAGCGGCATTGGCCTGGCTTGGTGATGCCGCACACTTTGTGGACACAGGTGGCATCAACTGTGAGGCTGACGAAGGTGATTATTTTACTTACTACCCATACGAATTTGAAGCCACTGAGGGCGAGGTTTGACCAAAACAAATACAAAAAGAAGAAGATTTTGTTTTCCAAATACATAGCAATTGCCCACCAATTGTACTACAGTACCAGGATTGCTTAACCCATTTGTACGACCTTGGGGGCTTTAGCATGCGATATGTAAGATCCCTGGACGCTTGATGGCCACGCCGTTGACCGTATGGGTGACCATGGGCCACTGCGGCGACTCGCTGATCACTTCATGTACAAGTTTGCCGTCTTGTTTGTACAAAAGCACGGTATCCTCCGACTTGGTGCCCGTAACCGATGGGTTCCACGCAAATCCTTGATCGACGGAAACCACGGCACTTGTCATTTGCGGGTTGGCGATCCATTCGCGGCTCTTGTAGCCCGCACAGCCGCCTTGATGGTGGAGTTTCCACTCGCCTGGGAAGCCCTGGGCATCGTAGGCTTGCTGGATCTTGGCAAAGATGTCGCTCGCGATCGCACCAGGCTTTGACGACAAGATCGCGACGGCATCCACATAAGTCGCGGCGTCATGGCGACGCACCAAGTCAGCTGGCACGGTCACACCTGGCGTGGTCGTCACGTACACCATCCGTGTACACGACAACACAAGGCCCGCGCGCCGTCCACAAAGCACGACCATGACTTTGTTCTTGACACATTTATTCGTCGGTAGCGGGTGGCGGATCGCGTCGCACCGTTCATCGGCTGCGATGAGCACCACGACAGGCGTGATGCCTTTTGTCCAGCAAAGCGTACTCAATTGGCTCGCGATTTGCCACTCGGTCATGTTGGCGCGTACAGAGCGACACACTTGGGCGATGATTTCGCCACAGTCTTTGCCCAAGTCACGGTACACTTGCTGTTCGTACTTGGTCAGCGTCGCGCGTAGCAAGCCAATGCGGGCTTCCATCTCCTGGTGAATAGTATCGATTTCGATCTTGTCGCTGCCGTTCGCGAGGCCGCGTGCGACGTCCATCGCGCGTGGCTGGTCGTACCACGGATCTTCATGCAGCTACAGTGAAGCATAGTACCGTATAGAAATCAGTGAGAGTTATTCATATAGCAAGGAGAGCATCGTACCTTGACATCGGCCTGAAGCCCGTCTAGTTCCTCGTGGATCAGGCGGTGGCCTTCAATTTCATTCGTGAGGATCACCACTTGGCTCGCATCCACATAGATCGAGCCGACGCCCACTGGTTTTTATTGTTGTATGTGAACAGACAGTTTGTTAGAGAAAGCTACGCTTTCGAGAGATCATACCACCCTCTGAAATAGATATGACGTGTACGTACGCTCGCTCGCCATGTTGATGAAGCTGCGTGCGCCGCCCGTGAGCCACGCAAAATTGTGCGCGTAACTCAACACGAACGCATCCAGCGACGCGTCGACCAGCATGCGCCGGCTGCCCAGCAATGTCAGCAGAAGCGGCGATATGGGACAGAGAGAAAGAGGAAGGTGGAGTGTACGTACATGACTGAGATCTTGTGCAGGAAGTCAACACGGCGCTGCGCCGTATCGACCGCGAAGGCCTCGACATACTTGCGGTTGTCCATGATGTTCAACTTTGGGATTTTTTTTTTGAGTTGAAGATGACGATCTTTTGTGAGTTTCCACGCATTATTATGTCGGACAGTGTACTTTGTAGAACCTCTATAAATTGGTCAGGGTGAGAGTGAGAGGAAACCATTTGCACAACAAATGATACAAAATTGAACCTGTTAAACCCAATTAACATACCAAAGCCCTAGATTCAGATGGTATTCGACTCAGAGTCAGATGTTATGAACCGATAGACCAAGAAAGTGGCCAATCAACGCGCTCCTGTAGTTCACCTCATCGAACTCGGACTGGTGTCATTCCCAAAGATGACAAACAACAGCGTGGTCGTGCCGAACGTACTCACGGCAATTGTATGCGTCGTCCGCGCCAGCGTACCTGCCGTGCTCGCACAGGACCACGTTGTCCAGCTACTGGACGACTTCATGGGTGCGCCTGTGTTGTCGTCGCTTCCCAATGCGGCGGCAAGTGGCTCCATGCGTTGGTTTGAGCGTGTGTACCAACGGACCCTTGGCGATGATCGTTCCTTGGCAACGCCACCGCGGCTCGATGAAGACGGGCTCGCCGAGTACGCACTCAGCAACGCCATCAAGGCAGCTGTGACGCACGGCCACTTGGCGATCGTGCAGCGCATCCACGAGCTCCATCCACAGCGGCTCTCGGTGCGTTTGCTGCCCATCGCGGCGGAGGCAGGAGATCTCGTGATGTTCCAGTGGCTGTTGGCGCATCGCAGCGACGATTTGTGCACACCCGACTACGAGTCCGACGAGCGCCCGCCTATTGAGCTGCTGAGCTGCTGCCTTCACCGTGCCTACAGTGAGGCAATTCGATACGAGCAGCTCCCTATCGTCAAGTGGCTGCTGGGAAATGGCTACCGTCCTGTCACCGACACAGATGAAAAAGCAGGCGACACAGCGGCTTCACGTGGTGATCTGGAGATGGTGCAGTGGCTCCATACCCACAATATCCGGCACAGCTTCAGCAAGCAAGCTATTGACGATGCATCCAAGCATGGTCATCTCCAAGTGGTGCAATACCTTGTCACCAATCGATCCGATGGATTCACTGGTGAAGCTGTGCATCACGCAGTCATTGGCGGCTACGATGCCATCTTGGAAGTGCTGCGTGTGAGCGACGTGCTTTCGGTGGAGGAGTTGGAAGGGTTGGGGGAGTGGGCCTATGGCGCCGCCATGCGTGGACGACTGGATCTGCTGGCGTCCAACCGATACACCATGGAAGACCCAGCCAAAGCCATGCGATCAGCCGTGCAATACGGCCACCTCCATGTCGTTCAATGGCTGTGGCAGACGTACCAAGCTCAACCGAATGCATGGTGGCCCGCACTGAACGGCCACCTCCATATCCTCCAGTGGATGCACGGCCATGAAGTGTTTGGGTCGACGGATTGGACTGCCACGGCGATGGATAGTGCCGCCCAAAATGGCCACCTCGAAGTCGTCCAGTGGCTCCACGTCCATCGCCACGAAGGCTGCACGACTGACGCGATGGACGATGCGGCCATGAACGGCCACTTGGAAACGGTGAAATGGCTCCATGGAAACCGCCATGAAGGCGGCACGTCAAATGCCATGGGATTGGCCGCCAAGAATGGCCACTTGGAAATCGTACAGTGGCTCCATGGAAATCGAAACGACGGGTGCACAGTAAATGCAATGACCGTGGCGGCCAAGTACGGCCACTTGGAGATCGTGCAGTGGCTCCATGAGAATCGATCCGAAGGCTGTACCGTCAATGCGATGGATTTTGCAGCAGAAAGCAACCACCAGCGAGTCGTGGAATGGCTCCATGCCCACCGCACAGAAGGTTGTACGTCGCTAGCGATGACCGCCGCCGCGCGCAGTGGCCATTTGGAGATGGTGCGCTGGCTCCACGAGCACCGCCACGAAGGCTACGCGCCGGCGGAGCTGCGGTACGCGCCACTAAGTATACTCAAGTGGCTCCATTTCCATCGCGACGAAGGCTTCACGGCGGCTGTGATGGACCGTGCGGCTCTCCATGGCGAGATGGGGACGCTTGTGTTCCTTCATCAATATCGCACAGAAGGCTGTACGAGTA
>JAADWJ010000919.1:0-10442 GCA_023336165.1 Pythium monospermum | reverse complement strand
GGCTGTCCAGCAGCGTTTGACACCGACGCGAGTTCCGCGATCGCGTGGCCAAGTTTGCGACGGATATGGGCCACAGGCTCGGCCGCGAGCGCCTCCAGAAGCTGCGCCTTGAGTGTGGCTTGCGTGGCGGCATCCAGCTTGGCGTACACGCCGACCTTGGCTTCCACCAGGCGACGGATCAGCACGGACGCAAACGCACGCGCGGTCTCATCGGTCGACCCGCGGATGAGCTGCACGAGCTGCGCCACAAGCGCCTGCGGGTTCTCACTCTTGAACTGCTCGTACGTGGCCTCGGCGGGCTTGCGCTGGCTGTCATCACTGGAGGAAAGAGCCGCCACGAGCGCGGCGAAGTCCGTCATGATGGTCGGTCGCTAGTGTGTGGGTTGACGGGTCCGTGCAAGCGGGCAATCCGGGAAATGGCTCCGCTTTGTGCTTTTTCTCAACCCTTCGTTCCCCCTTTGGCGCGCTCTCTGTCATTTCCCGCCACCACCCAAAAAAACGGGGAGCTCATCTTAGTGTCACTCTTCCGAGGGGTTACACCCTCTACCATGTGGTGTGTAACCACCCATTCACCCAACACTCAATCACCCAAATATGCGGGTTTTTCATCTTATCCTGCTCTCTCTTTTTTTCTGAGCTGGTCATCAGATTGAACACCATGGGGGACGCCGGCACAAGTATGCGCAGCGTGCGCGCCGCCTCGGCGCCTCCAGCACACCTGGCGAAGCTCTCACAGACAACGAAGGAGAACGCAGCGCTTGTCCACCTCTCACCAATCGCCGAGGCCGCGATTCGATTGCTTCCGGGCAACGATGTACGATTTTACTGTAATTTCACTGGGAAAAAGTATTTATACTGACTCTTTTTTGCCTTGGAGCAGCGCTGCGCAGATTGCAAGTCCATCTATCCGCAATGGGCGGGCGTCTCGTTCGGCGTGTTGCTCTGTCTCTCTTGCGCTGGCAAGCACCGCGCGCTGGGCGTGAACGTGAGCTTTGTCAAGTCGCTGGCCATGGATAGCTGGTCGCCGACCGAGCAGCGCGCGTTGGAAGTCGGCGGCAACGCCAAATGGGCGGCAGTGTGCACCGGCACGTCCACGTACGACCTTTCCATTCCTCAAAAGTACACGACTGCAGTCGCCGATGCCTACAAGAACCGGTGCGTTTTGAGGCTGCTCCCACATCGTTGAAAGAGCCCAGGCTGACGGTGTGTGTGTTTTTTGTTGTGTCCACGTCAGTATCATCATGATATCCAGTCCGTTGAAGCCCACGAGTGGGATTCTCACGGCGAATGAGTTTCTCTCACAACTCGCAGGCGCGACGGGCTCGCCACCTGCGGTGATCATCACTGCGACTGCTCCAGAAGAAACCACGAGCCCTACTGCCGAGCTGTCGCCACCTCGTGCCTCCATCAGTATCGACACGGTACAACCCGAACCATTGCCAGAGTCAGCAGAGCTTCTCGTCAAGTGCACGGCGTGCCAAGTTGGCATCGCGTTGGAGGAAATCGATTCCCATTCCAAGCGCTGCAGCGTCTCCTCCACGGTACGGATTGCGTCCCACATCCACTTGGTACCTACCTACAAACTGGGTCCGTCCATCTTATCGATCTCTCTTCTTATTCTTGAAATCCACAGCAGCATTCGACTGCATGGCGCAAGTACGATCGTGAATTTGGCCGTGCAGGGGAATCGTTGGGGTTTAGCCTCACAAAAAGCAAGAGCGGGTTTGCGGAAATCACGCGAGTGGCCCCAGGCGGCGCCGCCGAGCAAGCCCAGGTCGTCGTGGGCAGCTACATCGTCGGGCTGAATGACCACAAGACGTCGGTGTTTGAAGAACTGGTGCCGCTCGTGAGCTCGCTGCCTCGCCCCATCCAATTCCACTTGGTCTTCCGCCCGGCTACGACTGCCATCAGCAACAGTGGCAATGGCACCAGCAGAAGTACCAGTCTGACGGCTCGGTCTTCGACTTCGCTAGCCAAGAGGTCCCAGTCCATTTCGTTTGTGCCTGAGCCCGTATCCGTCGAGACCGAGGCCGTGTTTGATGCGAGCGTCTCGGAGATCGGATGCGTGCTGCAAGTGCAGAACAACCGCTGCGTCGTCACGCAAGTGGATGCAGGTAAGGACATCATTGGCTTCTGTGTGATGAGATGTGCGAGGGGTTTTTGCTGATAGGATATGTGAAACTGTAGACAGCGCAGCGCAACGGCAAGGCGTGCTCGTGGGTTCTTGTGTCGCCGCCGTGAACGGACGGCCAGTGCTACGTGCAGGCGACGCCATTGAATCGATCCAGAAAAGCGCGCGACCGCTGCGGATACAATTCCACCGCGTGGAAGGACTCATGCGTGGGTGGAAAGCATCCTAACAAGCCACCGTAATACTATAGATACTGTTGATAGATAGATAGGTGGATAAACACAATTTGAGGACTAAGTTATGGACGTGAGACACCAACACACTATGAATCATTCTGGGGGCTTGCAACCATTAGCCTTCCCCCTTTGGTTTACACATCCGGCAACCGGTCGGCTGGGATCTTCCCGGCCGAGTAACAGTCGATAGTGTAGTGGGCAACACGAGCGGGCAGGTCGTCATCGGCTGCGACTGGAGCCACACGCAGCGTCGTGAAGATCTCGTGAAACAAAGTTTCCTTCATGGTGGGACGCGTCGTGGGGTCGAATGCCACCAGACGCTTCAACAGCTCCTGCGCACCTGGCACACGAGCCATTCGGTCTCTCGCGCGCTTGATGATAGGATTGCTGCCGCAGTCGATGTTAAACTTGGCGTGGTCTTTCTGGAATTGGTCCGTTGCACTTGGTGGTTGGGGTTTGCTGGAAACCGCTGCTCGGCGAGATGGCTGGCGTCCACCATGTTCAGCATCTCCAGGCCGAAGGTGCTTGATGAGAAGAGCCCACACGCGATCCGTTTGCATCTGCGCGCTTGGATTTTCCAATGGCAACCCAAAGAGCACGATGTAGCGATACAATGTGTGCATCAACACATCATCGGAATCATCTTGGGCAACGCGGCGAAGAACCGAGAACGGCGAGGCCTTCTTGGTCGACTGACAGGAAAAAAACCCGGGTTATTGGCTTCCACATATGCAGATGTCAAGAGTAGACGCGTTTTCCAACTTACCAGCCAAAGGCGCTTGAGGTCCAGCAACAGCAGTGCAGGACACTTGACACTCTCCAAGATTTCTTCGTATGGAGCGCTGAGCCATGGAGTCACACGCACGACAAACATTAGAAATTTCGCCAAATCACAATAAATGAAAAAGAATCAAGCTGTTCTCACCTTCCCGTGAATAGATGAAGCAGACAGAGGCCAAGAGAAAACGTATCAGCCGCGAACGACTGCTGTGCGTGGTCCCCATCCAAGAGGAATTCCACTGGCGTGTTTTCCAGCGTCGTGAACTGATCCAGCGTCACAGGTTTACCCAGGTTGTCGACGTTGGAGTCGGCTGTCCCGTAATCTGCGAGTTTGACCCAGTACGAAAACGTCGCCGGCATTTGAACGCGGAACGCGTCGTTCCCGATAGCGTAGTGGAGGGTCAGCGGCTCATCTGAAGCACATTTCAGTTCTTTGCGACTGATATCCTTGAGGAAAAAGTTGAGCAGCTGCAACAAGAACACACAGATTTGAATTCGAGTTAATAATGGTGGCGTGCCTCCCTCAGTTCATCAGCGAAGAAATGCACATGGAGCGCACCTTGATATCGCAATGGCGCATCTGAAAGCGTTCGCGTGCACTGTACAAACTGAATACCATCTGGAAAAAGAACGGCAGCACAACGGACGCGACCGGAAGTAGCTTCTTATCTTGGAGACCAATGAAATCTTCGACATCGCCACCATCGCAAAACTCCATGTGAATGTACTGGTAGAGACTTTCCTCGGACTTGTCCTCCGCCACGAGCGCTGGAAGTAGACTCTTGCGGCCGCCGGTAAGCAAGTCGACAGGTTTACGGTGAGCCGCGTTACCCCACCGCGCGGCGTGGGGGCGTGCTTCAGCGAGGAAGACGTCGTAGATCTCCACGAAATGAGGCGAAAATTTGGAACGCACAAGCTCGGAGAGAAGCGACGAGTGGGCAACTTCTTGGCGCACAATATGCTGCAAAGGAGGAACGAGAAGGGATGTGTTGGATTTCAGCACAAGGGTTCCACCGAAAAAAATGTGGCAGAAAAAGAGACCCACCTGGTTGCCTGTGCTTTCAATGGCGCGAATGTCCATGACACTCACAGCTTCCAAACGTTTGTGGCGTGTCGAGAAGACTTTGAACACTTCCTTGTACGCGCCGTCAGACAAATAGTGGCCACGAGGGCAGTTCGCGTACACTTGGTCCATCGACAGAATGTTTGGTTGTCTAGAAGCACAGCCAGAAAAGAAAGAGAAGAGTGTGAGCCATCACGCACAACCATGCGAACGAGAAGAAGCACGTACTTTGTGTAGTCGGCGACAGACCACGCGTATGCCCTACAGAAGAAGAAAAAAGGGTGAAGGATTGGTGGCGAGCACGATGAGGTGGGAGAGAACGAGCATATGTGAACCCAGATCAACGTACGGCAATGAGATTTCTCGCCATATCTTGGACACATCGAACGCGGTCTTGAGGTCGCTCACCGTGAGAAACCCCGATCGAAACAACGCGCCAAGTGCGTTTCGTCCAATGATCCGCCACTTCTTGAGCTCGACGAGCGCCGACTTGGCCGCTGGACTGCGCCGTGGGGTGGTCAACGTCCCTGCCTTGCTGAGAGGAGTGCGTCGCGGCGTTGTCGCCATTGCCTTGCTGAGTGGTGTCTGGAGCCGAGGAGTTGATGCCACGGCCTTACCAATGGGAGTCCGCGTTGGCGTCGCAATAACCACGCTCTTACTGATGGTGCTACGACGGGGTGTCGTGAATGCCGCGTTGATTGAAGCGCGGCTCGGCGTCACCATCACCTGACCGACGGAGCTGCGACGCGGAGACTTCATTGGGGTGATCACCAATTGCTCCACCGCCTGGAGAGCATCAATATCGCCCGACTTGGTCTCCTCATCCAGGTTTCCTTCTTCCAGATTGCCATATTGAAGCTGCTCTTCTTCTTCTTCTTCCTCCTCTTCAAGAACTGGTTCCAGCTCGTCGTCGTCATCATCCTCCCACTCGGCATCCTCCATGATCGTCGAAGGTAAAATGGACTGGCGCATGGGGATGACGGACAGCCGTCGCTCGGCGATACGACCGAGCTTGGACATGCGTCGCGCACGGTCTCGCGCTTTACGCACCGACGGCCGCGCCAACACTTCTTCCATGGCATCGGCGATCTGCTCGTGGCGAATGGTCGACAACAAGCGGTTGTGTTCGGCGATCGATAACGTCTCGAGCTCTTCTTGATCCAGTTGTTGGAAATGCGCTTTGACTGTCTGCAGGGTCACGGTGTCGCCTCTCTTCTTCCCACTGACCGTAGTCATAGTCTTGGCACTCTCCGTTGAGATGTTCTTGGTCGATTCTTCGTGGCGTGGCTCTGGCTCTGCCTCGGATTCTATCGCCATCGCAGTGTCATGCTCATCCGCAACAAACGAAGTGCTACAAGGATATATGTGTAAAAGGATTGCAATCGTGTCAGCATGAAACCATGCGCCATGCAGTGATCTTTTTTTTGTTTTATCACATCACGAACCTGGTAGGAGGTACGTGGACTCGTGTGCGCAGTTCGGCGAGCACAATCTCAACGTTCAAGCTCGAAATCCTGTACAAATGGCGGTGCACTTTGGACGGCAAGAAGCCAAGTTGCTGTGCCCATGCGTCATACTCGCGACGCTCACTCACGCCACCCCATGATGCCATTGGTGAACGCATCATGTAGCCCTGGCCAACACCGATCTCCTCACACAGATGTTCCTGTGTCGATGGTGCGAGTTGGTCGGCGAGGTACTCCACAAAGCGCAGAGGCGCGCGGCGAATCAGCTCCTTCTTACTAACCACACGCGAGGGCGGCTCCGACGTGAGAGCCGCTTTGGACGCTTTCTTTGACTTGCTTTTATCCGCTTTCTCGTCGTCGGCATCACCTCGTTGGCGCTTGAGCGACTTGGGAGGCGGCTTCGGTTTCCTCGCACGAGTTGCCGATTTCGATAATTTCTTCTTGGAAGCTGTTGTCGTATTCGCACGGTCGTTTTCTTTATCGTCGTATGTGAACACATCACTTTCGTCTTCCGATGACACTGGCGACCCGCAAATACCGCCAGAGCGCGCGCCACTTCGTGCCCAAAGCGCCATGTTTCCCTTGCCCTTGGGTCCGCTTCTTCTCTTCCTTCGCTGCAAAGGGTTCAAAGTCGAAATTCAAACCCCTTCCGCGCCAAAAACGTCAGTTTGGCAACCTGTACTAATTTAGGACAACGTGCTCTAATTTAGGACTGTGTTCTAAATTTCGAGTGCTGACGTTTCGTCCCACGCTGAGATGGATACAGTTTCTCTTCCATCAATTGCTACCGTGTTGCCGCGCCCGATCAAATGCGTTTCGATGATTTGTGGGTTAAAGAAGACCAAGAGAATGGAATATGAAGGCAATAAACACCGAAAAAATATCTCAGCAAGATCTATTGAATAAGAGTTCTACAGAAGCTCTTTTACAGTTGCTGCCTAATTCGTTTGAGACGAGCGAGCTGGATGTGCAAGGAAACCGACAGGTGGTTCGAGCAGCAACGAATCATTGCGATATCATTCAATGGAAGCATTTGCGCTGGAGGTTGCACAACTTCCGAATGATCCGATGGACTGGAAAATGCGCACGGCTCGTCTGGGAAGCCGAGGATTCTGCGGCGGATAACTTCCACCAGTGCGTTTGCTTGCTTCGCTGCTATTTTTTCTTGGCTGGATGGGAGTATGCGCTTCAGCTGTGAAAGGGGAAGGTGCGCTGCGACAAAATCACCATCATCTCCAGCTTCGAGATCGGCGACACGTCGATTGGTCGTCGGTCAACCAGCGGATCCGCGGACCCGATGATCTCGGTTGTGGTTGAGATCGACACGCGCTTGCGCTTTGTTGGCCGTGGGCTGCACGGCTTGCGTTTGACTGGCTTGTACAGCGAACGCAGACACTCTTGGCGGTAGAACTCAGTGAGCGCGGCTTCGAGTTGCGAAGTGGTTTGCTCTGCGAATCGCTTGCCCAACATGGAGCAACTGGAGCGTTGGTGGACAGTCGCGATCATTTTTGTTCTTCGGTGGGAAGTGAGGACTTGGGAGCTGATACGCAAATGCGGTTGTGCGGGATGCTGCTGTGAGCGCTATACGCAAATGGCCGATTCGGATTTTCGACTTATTCCGTGGGCGACGCGCGTGTCAATAATAAACACCTCACTCAATTTCTGTGCTGTCAATTCGGTTCATCCACAAAAGAACGTGCCATGTGGTTTCCTGGAAACATGACCTGACAGAATGGATATATGGACCAGCTGACTCCGACTCTTGTGGTCTGCGAACAAGTCCATAGAAAACCAATGTACTTATTTAACCCAGTATGTGCTTCATTTGATGTTTGTATGGAACGGCAATCAAACGACTTGATCAAGACAACGTGTCGGTGAAAGCAGCTGGTTTTTGAGCACGTTTGGTGACATGGCTCCATTTGCCTTCGCATTGGTGTGCAATGGCCAAACCAGGCGGAGTTGGGGCAGCACGGCATAGTCCATGAGCAGACGCAGCAGCTGGGCCGTCGCTGGATACGGCAGCAACGTAAAGAGCAGCCGATGCGCGCCAAAAAGCGCAAAGGGCAGCGCGTCCCTGTGGCAATGGACATCCATCGTCTTGGAAGCCACGTGGGTATTGGGATACGTTGACTCGCGATGGGGAACACGCACCAAGGACCACAGTATAGGCGGCAACGACGACGGTGCTGGGTACAAGTCGGCAAAGTTGCTGCACAGCACGCCATCCACAAAGAGATTGCCCGTGGTCGTGTAGAGCGTCACGGCGCCGCGTTGCACCACATGCTCCAGAGCGACCACGCGGGAGATGGCGATGCCATGAGCCGCGGCGGCGTCGACCACAACGACCAAGTCGCCAACTTGAAGTTCTTGTGCGGATAGTTGGTGCAAGTTGCCGATAGAGATAGCGTCCTGTAGCCCACGCGTGGTGCTGCTGTTCATGGTGGTGAGGTCATGGCGCCATGGTCGCGGCACGATGTAGAGTAGATGCAATGGCGTGATATCCAGCGCCTTGGATGCCTCTGAATGCTGTACAAAATCCACACACACGTTCAGTTTACATACAGATTTCCCTTCAAGCAAATCCAATTTGCAACAGATGCTGTTGTTTTCATACCACATTGTCAGTCGAGACCCACGGTTTATGGCGCACACGTATGTATCCAGTGTCGGTTTGCTCTGTATTGTCGTGCGGCAAGTAGTACACTGTAGAGAACGAAGCACGACCGCTTGTCGGGTCCATCGTGAGCACTTGGTCCCCGACCGCGACATCGCCGATGGCACTCTCGGTGCCATCGTGACGAACCACACGCGCGCTTGGCGGAAAGCAGTTGCCTGTGATGGTGACCCGGATACCATAGACCACAGAACAGTGTTACACAATGTTCATACGCCTGAGTTGGAGACCAGCGCGGCGTTTCCGTACCGTCGACCACAACTGTGAACGCCGAGTCCTTATCACAGAACTGGCCTGTCTTGCCGCTTACACAGAGACACGTGCCGCCAAGCGTGCAGGTGCCTATGTTGGAGCAGATGACGCCGTTCTTCTCACATAACACTGATCAAGACAACAGAGAGTCAGCACCTGGAGGTTCCAAGCATCAACTGCAAAGACTCACTGGCGTCGTTGCTGAAGAAAACGTCCTTGACTTTTTGGGTGCCGACGTTGCCCGCGATCAAGAACAGCGCAGGCACGCTGGTCGCATTGACGTATCGTTCGGACGCGCTCCCATAGCAAAGCCCACATCCATCGGGGTACAGCGTGCGTGTCAGCAAGGCCGACGAGCTTTTCACAAGGATCGTTTTTTGTGTTGGTGGGTCCGGCAGAGACTTGTCCGGGTTGCAAACCGGGATAATCTGGTTGGCCAAACTGGTGGTGTTGGCTTCGTTCTTGCAAGTCGCGCTGCAGTAGTAGCTGCGCGGAACCGCACGACGGAAGGCCACGACCGCCTGACCCCATTTGCCCATACATGTCTGCGTCTCGCGGGCCGTGATCATGCTCCAGTCCGCTGTCGAGACGCCCGACGAGTCGGAACTCGCTTCCGTCCACACGGAGCCGTTGCGTGTGAACCACACGTCCCAGTACGGGTGCATCTTTTCCACTCCCTTGCCAATCAAGCCGCCTCCAAGAAGCCATAGCCGTGGACCTTGCTCCACGTCGCCATTCGTCCTTGAGTCAAACGAAACGACCGAGTGCCACGCACGCTTTGCCCATGGCGCAAGCGCGAGCACTTGCGTCCACGTGCCTGTTGTGTCCATCCGCCAGACGTCCCGCATCGACACTGCGTCCCACCCGCCCATAACGAAGATAAACGCTTCGACGGACGCTTCACCTAGAGTGACATTGGCCATGACTTTGTGGGCCGTGCAGGAGTGTGCCGAGCGAGCGGACCAAGGAACGTCCGTTTGCTGCTGCCAAGAGCCTGAACACAATTGCGAGCCGATGGTTAGATCATACGAGTACAGATAATATTAGCAGCAGTAGTACAAAGAAAAAGATCTCGGTACCTCCTAGCACGGAATCTGTTGACCACACGTCGTTGTTCATCGGACTGCCACCCATGATCCAGAGACGTGTATTGAACACGACCGTACAGTGGTAACCACGCCCAGCCCATGGCGATGGTTTGACCACCTCAACCCACGTCGCTACACAAGCATCCAGTCAGTCACCCATCTCTTCTAGTAATTGTATCGGTCATGTGAAAACGCACATCCGTCAGTCGATGTCCACACATCTGTGGCGGGCTCGGGGGAAAACCCGCCGAGTAGCACGAGCCGCTCTTTATGATCCGATGGACCTGTAAATGCCGTGAGCGTATGGCCAAACCGTCTCCGAAACGGCGCTTCCTCCAGTACTTCCTTCCACGTTTCTCCATCACCACTCGATATGACATCACTGCGTGTCGTGGTTTGTTCCAGTCTCTTGGTGTAGTACGACGTCGACACACCACCGACGACCCAGATCTTGTCCTGAAACACAGCTGCAGCGTGGGCTGTAGACGGCATACAGACAGCATCATGAGCATCATGAGGTGTTAGCGAGCGCAAAACAAATCACTCGTTGCAAAACATGATGTGGGAGTATGGCGCGTACAGTCACGAGAAAAGGTGAGCCCCGTCGCCGGGCTCCATCGTTCGAGGCTCTCCTGGTCCGTGCTACTCACGTTGCACTGGAGCGTCTCGGCCGACACAATGAGCCCGTCTCCATAGAACGCAAGCACCACGAGAAGTGCGACAACCACCGTCGCTTGTGTGCTTGCGCT
>JAADWJ010000918.1:0-10450 GCA_023336165.1 Pythium monospermum | reverse complement strand
GGGCTGGAAACCATCAAGACCATGGTAGTACGTCGTGTCCACACCGTCCACCCGGCTTTGGACCCAGCCTCCGTTTTTCCGCGTCCACAAGACGCAACGGCAAGGAGACCACAGCCGAGGCTTTTGAATTTGGCAAGTAGTCCGCTGGCGACAAAGACGGGGAAAGCTGTGAGTGTTGTTTGCGTCGCGTGGGTGGCCACAGTACTCGCCATCCATCTCCAGGCCATTTCCAGAAGTGAGCGTGTGGACGACGATCACTGTATCCTTCACGTTCACTCGTGGTTGGCACCACGGCAACCATGTGTTATCGCCCACATCAACTGCCATGGGCTGGCGTCGGCAGGCTCGCAAGAGCAAATCAGCTTCGTGCTCGAGCAGCTCGATCGTCAGTCGCTTGGCCGGCTGATCGTGAGCCATTGTCCAGCTCTCCACATGCCACCAATGGTCACAGAATTTGCTCGCCTTCGCGTGCTTGCGACCTTCAACTGTACGATTTCGTCGTGGCCACAAAGCGCGGCGATCACCCACACAGCCATGCCCATGCTGGTCGCATTGGACCTCATCTCCACCAATTTTTCCACAGTCCATTTCCCAGAGGGTTTTTACCACAGCCAACTGCCCAAAGGGATCTTCTTCCGGCTTCTCCACAGCAATCTCACCAAACTACCGGGCGATATTGGGGACGTCTGGCGGGGCCACAAGTGGCCAGTTCTGTGGATTGAAAACACCCAGCTCACCACAATACCGTTGTCTTTCCGTGACTTGACGATCCGCAAGCTTTCGCTCACTGGCAACCAACTGACCATGTTGGACGAGGACATGTTCATCACCAATCGGCCAGCAAGAATTCGCTTGTCGCGAAACCCACTCACCTCTTTACCAGCATCTCTTGGCTACGGAAAAGTGGATGGCTCCCCACACACACTGACGAGCTTGCTGGTGGAAGATACGCGTATCACAAGTTTTCTCAGGAACTTCAATCGTGGCTGATCCAGTCGTCACAAGCCGCCAAGGAGTTTGTGGTCACTTTCCATGGCAGTCCACTGTGCGAAAATGCGACTTTTTCCTCCATTTGTGGGCCAGTTGATGCGAATTACAAAGGGGAATACCGCTACGACATTGTATCGGCACAGCGCCCTCTGTGATGATGAAGACAACAGCCGTGGTGGTGTTACTTTGTTTGAAATACTTTGAAGGTCGAGATTCGTTTTCAAAACAAAAAAGAAATATTTACGATATTATCGTCAATCCAACAAAAGCTCATGTTATGTATTATGTTACGCTCGACTAGTGCGGTCCATACGAAGCACGCCCACTCACCCATCCATTGGGTATTTATTTTATAGGTGAGGGAGCGTGCTTTGGGTGGGCGGCGCTAGCGGAAAGCAAAATAACAGCGATACTGGCTGGAATCATCAGCTGGAGCCACCCATTGGCGTCAGGTCGCCACGTCGGGTTCGTAGCTGTCCACTAATTCGTCCACGACCTGAGCCCAAACGGCATCGGAAAACGAACCGAGCAGTTCTTGCAAGTCCGCGTCCGTGTCGATGGGACTGCTTGGTGGTGGCGGCGTGGACACAACTTTTCCCTCTGTCCACACACCGTATCATTGTTAATCATTCAACCACGTCCATGGTAGGGTCATCTCATATTACAGTTATTCGATCCCCAGCGTACCATCGAGACCTGGCAGTCGATGCCCTTTACGATCGTATGGTGAATAGCTTCCATTGTGGCAGCGGTCAAACTTCAAACGCATGCTTTTATGGTGGGACGCGACTTGTGTGCGCGTGCGAGTGCCGACGAGACGAGCCACTTCTTTGTCCGAGTCAACTCCGCTTTCGAGCGCAGCTAGATATCTCTCATGTTCGTCCTCCTGCCACTTGTTCCTCATCGCTCGTGGCTCTTTCTTTCTTCTTGCCGTCGTCGGCACTCACGCTTGCTTTCCCCCGTTTGTCCAAAATCGGGAAATGGGCTGATTTCACAGCCTGTGGGCCTCAGGTGAATACTAGTAACAAAATCACACTGTACTTCCCAATAATACAAATATAGCCATTCAAAACGATTAATTTACGCAAATGGCCCATAAAACTGGACAATAGCATCAAATCTGTCTTCCTACCATTAGTGCCTTGAACACCAAGTCTACTGCAAGGAAGGCCGTTCGGGTAGTGACTTTGTTTGCACTGGATGCGTATGTCAAGATCAGTGGGCTCCCCGGTACTCAAATATACTAAAGTGGGTGCGAGGGGGAACCGAAACAAGTCGTTCCTATTTGAGAACAAATTGAGAACGCGACGGGCACTGTAATCAAGTCAATACAAAAAAGCTCATGTTATGTATTATGTTACGCTCGACTAGTGCAGTCCATACGAAGCACGCCCACTCACCCATCCATTGGGTATTTTTTTATAGGTGAGGGGGCGTGCTTTGGGTGGGCGGCGCTAGCGGAAAGCAAAATAACAGCGGTAACTGGCTCGGGAGTCCACCCCATTGGCGTCAGATTGGAGAGGGCAACATCTCAAAAAGCTTGGCCATTTCGTCGTCGGTTGGCCAATCACAAGCCCACAAAGGAGTATCCAGTGGCGAGGCATCTTGAGTATCGTTGGTGGCGACTGGACCGATAAAATCTTCCAAACTGGGAAAAGTAAAAAGACCCATTTCAATGGCCACACCAAAGTCGGTAGGACTGCTTGGTGGTGGTGGTGGTGATGGTGGTGGTGATCCCTTTAGCAGCTTGGGTTCAGTCACTATCATTTCCAAACGAAAACACCTTTGTCAATCGCAACAGAAAGAAGGCAGGGAAATACCCATCCATTTTCCAAGCGTACCATTCGCTTCATCAGGCATGCGATGCAACTCGCGTGGACGCGGTGGGAATAACCCATTCTCCTTCATCTTCTCGTGGCGCTTGAGCTTTTTCTGAATCTTCTGACGGTGAGAAACGACTTGTTTGCGCACGCGAGTGCCGACGCGATCCGCGATTTCTCCATCCGAGAGGCCCTCCTTCCACGCCTTGAGAAACGCCTCGTGCTCGTCCTTTGACCACGTACCTGTTCGGATGTGCTTCATCACTTGTTGCTTTTCTTCTTCTTCTCTCGTGTCGGTGGGCACTCACTTCGCAACGGCGATGTCGTTTTTTGCTTTCGCTTTTTGCTTGCTTTTCAGCAAATGGGTGGAATGGCGTGGTGTTGGAAGTCTCTGCCTGGTGGGGACGTTGACAATGTGAAATACGATTGTCAAAATAAGGTGTGTTTGCTTATCGCTTGTCGAAAATAGGACAATTGAATGCCCGAAAATACCGTGTGGGTGCCACACTTGCTTTCCCGAGAATGGCTGTTTCTGCACAATGTATCCGTTCTTGCACCAGTGGGACAAAGCACACCCTATCTTGTCAAACGCTCGGGTGAGAATGGATAGCACCCAGACTGGTACACTGTACCGGTACCCTCAACTTGAAGTCTCCAGCCTCTCTGAGGGAGAGATGGCGACTGCCGACTGGCCTGGGGTCGCACGGAATCGAGTATCCTCCTTGTAAAAGCTCAAATAGAAATGGCCGCAGTTGCCCCTCAAACTGGGTGCTGTCACGACGGTGGCATGCCACTACTAATAATACCGTACGGAAATCAGAACTGCGTGTGATGAATATATTTTTGGTCAACAAAAACGAGCGTGATATGCGTGTTTCCCCCCATGTATTCTTGGATGGAGTTTGGGGCAGCAAAATGGCTAGCCAGCAACCAGATTTTGTCGGTTCGTCTCCTTGTGAAAGCGGGAAAATGGCGGTGGATTCTGTCCAGGGACCCAGGCATATCCACACCATGACGGAGGTCTGGCGGAGTCATCGAACAGCACCAGTCGATCAGCATGATGCTCCACCCCTGGTGGCGGTATCATGTATATCGCTGTCACCGGCCAAGTTCCGGATCAGCTGGCTGCTCATCAGTCTGTGTCACCTTTCCAACGCCGTGTTTGCTCTCACCGCCGCTGGATGGCATCTGATCATGGCAACACCAGTGGTACATGATAACACCCCATTAATTGGCATCCCACGGAGCTTGCTACTTCTTGGTGGATCAAGCTACTTTGTCACGGGCATGCTCCATACTGTCGTGTGGCTCCAAGATATCCGCCAGTCGATCCGCTGTGGGCGACTAGCGTTTCGCTCCCAAGCAGCAGCCGACTCAAGTCGCATCACACCCGAACCAAACCCATCGCCAGGACAGACGTCACGGCCCACCAATTCTGTGGTGACCGCACTGCGCGTACTAGCTGCACCAGTCCGGCTATGGACAAAATACTTTGCCTCGAATGGGCTCTTTGGCCTCCAAGGTGATCTATTTGAATCCAGTTTCCACTGTAGACAGCTCATCGAGATCGCGCTTCAAACGTACCAAGCCTACCAGCTCAGCCAATCCGTGCCCCACTTGTGGATCAGCCACTCGGTAGTCGCAATGATTCTCGTGACCGGTGTGAGCCCACCGATTCTTCAATGGTCAATGGCTACGAAAAATAAATTACTCCACCGATTGGTTTCGCTCGCGATCGACTTGCTGACCGACTTTGGCATCTCCGTGGTCGTGCCCATGTGTGTCTTCGTGCCGTATATCCTTGAGCTTGACCTCAAATTTGCATTGTTCCCGCCCGAGCGCGTGTATAACGATATCTGGGTCACGACGGCGCGTTCTGATGCAAGATTTGTGCTCGTTTCCAGCTATTTGGACTACATTTCGTCGCTTCTACCACCTGTGATTTGCCATTTTGGCTTGGCCTCCATCAAGACGATTTTGAGACCGACAAGTACAACGACGACTGGGACTAGCACCAGCAGCGTCTCACCTGGTCCACAGGCGTTTTCCACTGTCCAAACTGTGCGAACTGCAAGTCGTTCGAATCGTGGCAGCTCGGCTGCGCTGCAGACGAGTCCATCCAGAAAGGGCACGCGATGGGTTTTGTCCACGAGCGAGGGAGACGCTCACGTGACGGTCACGGGTCGACGCGTGAGTTACTTGTGTGCAGTGTGGTCTCTCGCCGTCTTGGTGATCCATTCGATGGCCATCTGCAAAAGATATGGGGGGGACAGCGTGACAATCGACCACTGTATCCTTCGCGTCCACTCGTGGATCCTGTCGTCTCGCGAGCCCTGTGCGATCGCTCAAATCAACTGCCATCGTCTTCCTTCCATGGGATCGCCGCAAGAGGTCCATGATGCACTGGACCGACTGGACCGCGGCACGTTGACGCGTGTGATCTTCACCCACTGCCCAGCGCTTCATATCCCAATGGTGCTCCACGAGTTCTCCGGACTCCACGCTTTTGTGACCTTCAATCTGACCATCGCTGAGTGGCCCGAGCACACAGCGTTGACGAGCCACTCAACACCCATGATGGTCTGGGTCGACCTCGTGGACACCAACTTTTCGTCCATGGCTCCTTTGCGAAACGCTATCTTCCACACAGAGTTGCCGACCGGATTGAGCTTGCGTCTGATCCATAGCAATTTCACGGAACTACCTGATGACATTGGCGACGTGTGGCATGCTCACAAGTGGTCAGCCCTGTGGATTGAGAATACACAGCTGCAGTCGCTGCCGGCATCGTTCCGCGACTTGACGATCTATAGGCTTTCGCTGAGTGGCAACCAACTGACCACGTTGGACGATGATCTTTTCATCACCAATCGGCCCACACGGCTTCGCTTGTCCCGCAACCCGTTGATCTCACTACCGACCAGTCTGGAGGCCTACACAATGGGCGGTGAACTCACGAATTTGATGGTGGAAGACACGCAACTGACAGGCCTTTCCAGTTCACTACAGTCGTGGCTAATTTCTGCACGGCTCGCCGCCGACATCGTGGTCAGTTTCCATGGAAGTCCACTATGTGCCAATGACAATGGCAATGGGACGCTTGTTTTGATGCCCATATGTGAGCCTCTGGGCGAAGAATACAAAGATGAATACCGCTACGATATTGTCGTTGCACAACGGCCAGTGTAAAAATCGTGAGGAAAAAAAAAAGTAATTGAATATACCGTGTCCCGGTATAAAAAATCGGCATCTCCAAGTGGCGACGTCAAAACAAGTACTTCAAAGTAACATGCAGTTGATGGTTCATGCTCATGGACGTCGCCCTTCATGTATGCTTCGAAGTATTTTATAAAGGGGTTAACATCTTTTTGTTATGCCAGATAAACTATTTTTTTTTTTTTTTGGTGCCTATGTTTTGCTGGACGATGATCTTTTCACCACCAACCGCCCCACACGGCTTCGCTTGTCACGAAACCCATTCACCTCCTTACCAGCATCTCGTGGTTACGTACAAGCGGATGGCTCCCACACACTGACAAACTTGCTGGTGGAAGACTCTCGTATCACGAGCATGTCTCATGCGCTCCAGTCGTGGCTCCAGTCACAACCCGCCAAAGGCTTTGTGGTCACTTTCCATGGCAGTCCAATGTGCGAAAATGCGACTTTTTTTTTCTCCATTTGTGAGCCTGTGGGCGAAGAATATAAAGATGAACACCGCTACGATATTGTCGTTGCCCAGCGGCCGGTGTAAAATAAATCTCAAGGGGAAAAGAAGAAGTGGCTGGATACCACAAGACCATCAAATTGGGACAACGGCATGGCTACTTTCTCAACCAACAGGATGCGTTTCAATGCAAGTGGAATGTACCTGGTATAGTTTCTGTTTTCTGTTTTCTTTTTTCGTTTTTGGTTTTTCGTTTTTCGTTTTTATTTTTTCGTTTTTCGTTTTGTTGTCGCCGTTGTGAAAACGGAGTCCGGAAATGATGTCAATACAACATCTCGTGGTGGATTATTTGACGCACAACGTGCGCGGTCCTTACGAAGCACACCAACGCACCTAACTAATTGTATTTAGGTGAAGGGGTGTGCTTTGGGAGGACCGGGCACGTTGAGCGTCAAATAACCGCGATGTTTCGATGGATGGGGGAGAAGGTAGTCGTCCTCCACCATCCATCGACACACCGCAACTCGCTGGCGAACAACGTTAACTTGGTCAGTGTCAGAAATCGAGTTCTTCTTCGTGCGCGTGTCCTTGTTCTTCCATTGGGGTTGGTTGGTCAACTTGGTCGTCGAGAGCAGCGGATAGGAACTGCAAGTCGTCGTCGCAGAAGACGCTCAAGGCGGCGCTGAGATCTCCACAACTGAGCGGCTCCTCCAAGTCCATCGACTCCATGAGAAGATCCATATCTACGGCAACGGGGCTGCTTGGTGGTGTCAACAAATCTGGTGCATCATCATCCACTGCCCACCCATAATCTGTTAAAACCTGTCGAGTTTCCAAGAATTGATTTCAAACCCTCGTGGCGTACCGTCGGAATGGTCGGGAAGGCGATGCTCTTCGCGCGCACGCGGCGGAGAACGTCCTTTCTTCTTCATTTCCTGGTGGCGTTGGATCTTCTCACGGAACTTTTGGGCGTGAGACTCCACTTGCTTGCGCGTGCGAGTGCCGACACGATCAGCGATTTGCCTGGCGGAGAGGCCCTCTTTCCACGCCGCGCGAAACATCTCGTGCTCGTCCTTCGTCCACGTACCTTTCTTGATGTTCTTCATCTTTCGTTTGTTGGCTTCTTCTCGTGTCGGTCGGCACTCACTCGGCAACGGCGCTTGTCGATTTGTCGCTTGCTTTCTCCGGGGAAAATCGGGAAATGAGGGTCATCACAAAAGTGATTCCTTCAACAATGGATACCACTTGCAGTACCGTAGTGCTCATGTCATAGGAGTGGCAGACCAAATCAGCCAAACCCTTTCAGAAATGATGACTGGAACTTATGTGGTACACACCAATGAACCCATTGTTGTGATGTAGTCTTTTTGGCTTGGACACGCATGCTGCTGTAACGATTCAAGCTGGAGAAGGGAGGCCCATGAATCGGTTCTCTCATCTGGGAGGGAAGCTCCTGTGACGCCCACGGGCTGACGCCGCGAGCCACGACGCATGTGGATTTTTGTCTGTTGCCGTCCTGGCGATCCATGGGACGACCAGATTTTAACGCTTTATGAAGAAATCAGCTGCCACGCGCTTTCCTGACTTTCAGCTGGACCATGGCCAACTAGCTGCGACCTTCGTGGACTCCCGACTTGCTGCTAATGATGGCTCCTTTTTGGTAACAACTTCGTTGTTCTTCGTAATGGTAAATCACCAATTTAGACAATGAATTCCAATTCAGTAGAGCTGCAAATAGGTATTTCGATTTTTAATTTTCATTGTGTTTTCGTTTGGGGCATACAGTATACAAGTGAGGTACAGTACAGTAAATAGAAAAAGTTAATACATCTCCAATTTCAGCGACGGATCCACAGCGTACTTGTGTTTGTTTCGTTCAAAGACTTGCACCAATGCGTCCATGTACATGTTGTGGTACTTGGCAACGTCCTCTTTGCTTGGGTTTGGGATCATTGGCAATTGGATGGCCTTGCCCACGACGGTCGTGATCTCAATATCGTCATGCGGCATAAAAAAGCAAAGCAACCGACCACAGAAAACCACACCCGGCACTTTCCACTTGTTCAGAAGCATGCGTTGCTTGAGAAAATAATGCATCGTGTGGTACGTTTGCTCTTCGCCAAAAGTGTACACTGGGTGGACTTTATATCCATGCTGCAAAGCCAATTTGATGAAACCGGCGCGTTTCTTGATGAACACACGGTGCTTGCCACGTCTGTAGATCGTGGCTTCTTCAAAGCCACCAGGCATCAAGCAGATATTGCGGTCTTGTTGCATATGTTTCAAAAAAGTCTGTTTGCTCACATCATCGTAGGCGAGCCAGTGCAAGACATCCCGTAGCACAGGGAACCAAAACAAGTTGTCGGCGATGAGCCACTTGGCGTCGCTTTGCTGGAACCGCATCGAGTGGGTGCCGTTCAATGCCCAGCCAGAGGAAAGCACGCCATGTGGGTGATACGCAAACATGGCCTTGTCATTTGGAGCAACCATGGGTTTTTCTGGATTTTCAAGACATTCTTGTTCTTTTTCTTCAAAGATACAGATATGGTGGCGGAAGTACGAGTAGTCCAGCACGGAGCGGCGGCAGAAGGCGCGTAGTGCTGGCCATGCGCTCTGTGGAGAGGATTTGCTGTACGCGAGATGGTGGAACGAGTAGTACAGTGCCATGCATACCACGTAGACTTGGATCACAAAGGGCAGTGGCATCTTGCCCAGCGTCGCCACTGTGCGCGCGATGGTCGCGAACGTGGCGAGCCACATGCACGCAAAGAAGCTGAGCATACAGATCCAGAGAAAATAGAGCACGAAGAGAAGCGCATGGCGGCGGAACCAAACGTAGAGCGTGTGGTGGTCGGCGCGCGCATGGGTGTTCGGGAACACGACGCGCATCGTCTTGTCATTTTTGCTGGCTTGTGGCGGCTGCTCCTGCTCAGGCTGCTTGTCGATGAAGTCTTTTGTGGAACACATTTGCAGTGTAGTGAGTGAGTGAGGCGTATGGCAAGTTGCCGACTGAGAAGGACTGAGCACGCGCGCGCGAGAGAGAGAAGAGAGCGTGACTGTACATGTTGATGCGGCGCAGAGTGAAGATGGGTCAGCGCCGTGCGGCGATCATCAACGATGTTCACCAACTACTGTACTGGATGCTGACGTGACATGGGCCACTTTGGAACAAGAAGAAACCACTTGCGATCGTGAGCGTGAGTGGCTCTTTCGATTCTTGTCCCTCATGCCACATAGGGACGGAGGGTATGTAATCCAAGTGCACTGCAGTGGAGGCACTGATATCCTATTCAACTCAATGCAATAATATATGGAACGGGCACTTTGGGGTGCGCAATGGATGGATGCATTGTGTGCCTGCCTCAGTATGCAAACCAGCGCGTTCTGTTGGTTCCCGCGCCAGCGCAGCCTCCACGTCATCGGTGATGGATTTCGCGGGAAATCAGATGTGTGAATCACATGAATCACAGTCTGTGATGTCGATAGAATGGATGGGGAAATCTGCGACATGTGACAGACAGTCACTCCACTGACTGTGGAGACGCAATCCTTTGCAGAAAACAGGCTCAGGGAAAAAAAAAAAATTGACTTTGAAATTGGAATCTATTGCGTTACAACTGAGCGAACACTATAGCTATAGGGGGGACTTGCTGCAAGCAGCAAGCAAGACGCCGAAGCGCCGACCACGCGCGGCCTCGTGGACGTTGGGGTGGGCGGCCACCGTGCGTGAGAAAGCCCCGTTTGGCCGTGGGGCGGCCTCATACTCGTCTTCATGGTTGCGGGGGCGGGCGACCGACGGGCGTTGAGAGAAGGCCCCTTTTCACCATGTGCGTCTATACAGACGTGCATGGCGATGGAGTGAGCTTGTGTGCTCCGTTAAAAGCGGCAACCGTTGCCGGTCGAGGAAAGCCCATCTGGCAAGAGACGCCGTTTGGCGCGTAACCTGAGCTTTGCTCCAACGCAAAGCTCGCGATGG
>JAADWJ010000917.1:0-10456 GCA_023336165.1 Pythium monospermum | reverse complement strand
GCTGGGCCCTCGGGATCGCTGTGCCAGTACAAATCCAGTGATATCCACTTCTCGGCGCCGACAGCGACCCGCAGCATGCCCGACAATGAAGAGTTTAGCTTTGGCTTTTTGAACCAAAAGAACGCGACCGCCTAAAACAGCTCTTCTGTGGGCAAGACCTCGTGAAAATCGATATGAACCGTCTAAAATACTGCGTAATACAAAAAAAATAGTGTTGAAAAACGTTTTTTGTTTTTGTTGTTTTTTGTAAAATCGCCCTTCTCACATAAGCAGCCAAAGTGTTGTGGACATCGCCATCAAGGCGCTTCGTGCGGCTGCATAATGCAAATTTCTACCCACCGCGCCGCTGCACCCGCATCGAGCCGCTTGGACCCGCAGCACGTCCATGTGGTCATTAAAATACCCATTCAGCGTATTCGCTGGGTCAAAATACAAATCTTGAGGCGCGAACACGGCGTCACACTGCTTGTACAGCGCATCAATGAGCGACTGGCACTTTGGCGGACACGTGAATGACGTCGGACTGCAAGTGAGGCAGGATCCGTAGGTCGAGCCATTGCCCTCGGCGCTGATTTGCGTCACTGCGAAAGCACAGGGCGCCCAGGATTTACCCGCGGGCGTTGGGTTTGGGTACTCGGAGGTCGCGTGGACGCATGTGAATGTGAGGAAGAAGCTGACGATGACGACCAGCCACAGGAGACTGCGAGCCACTGGCACCAGCAGCATTGGATGAGGTCGGCTCATCTTGATGGATTCACCTCGTTGGGTGGATGGCAGACCACTAGAAGAGAGGAGGAAGGTAATGTGTATTTGTGTGTGTGACTGGCGCTACTGGGTGAGCTGGAGCTGAAGCTGAAGCAACAACAACGAAAAAGATAGAGAGGAGACCACAAAAATAGCATGAGAAGGCAAGACACAGTATTAATATAGGGATCCAAAATGGATCCACTTTTTCTTCCTGCAGTACCACTACTGCCTCTCGCTCTGTAGCTCTCTGCATCTCTCTTTTTTGGCAAATTCTACCACGGATGGGGGTCAACGACACATTTCGTGGTATCCAGCCGACTACAGTGAGCAGTAACACGTGCGCTATGGCGTCTAGTAGGATCGGCCCCAGAGGATCCAGACCTTGGCTGGCTTGCCGCTGACAAAGCATCGCAAGCCTTCGTCCAGTGGCTTGTCGTTGTGCTCGAACGGGATGCAAAGCGTCTTGGCCGCCGCGCTGGTCGCCGTGTTTTCCGCTTCTTCTTCGAGGCCCATGAGCGAAAGCGATTCTTCGCGGGACTTGGTCTTGACGGTCTCTTCCCACTCTGTTTCGTTACAAAACGGCGTAAGCACCATGCAGCCTTCTTGAAGCGCTGGCACAAAGTCTTTCCACTCGGTGACTTTCTTGATGCGGCTGTCGCGCTCGCCACGCGCACGCACAAGCATATCCTTTTGGATTTGTTCCAGCAACGCCGGGATCTTGGTCGCCAACTCGGAAATCAAGATATCCTGCTTTTCGCCGTTATCACGACGCACGACGCGCACTTGCAGCTTTTGCAAGTCCTTTGGGCCCAATTCAAACCGCAATGGCACACCTTTGAGCTCCCAGTGGTTGAACTTCCATCCAGGCGTGTACACGCGACGCGAATCCACTTCAATACGGATGCCCGCGGCAAGACACAAGTCCCGGATCTCGTCACACTTGGAGTACATCGCATCGAGTTCGTCCTTGTCCTTGTATGGGATTGGCACGAGCACGACTTGCGTCGGCGCCACGCGTGGTGGCAACACAAGCCCCTTGTCGTCACCATGGACCATGATCATCACACCGATGGACCGCGTCGTGAAGCCCCACGAGTTTTGGTACGGGATCAATTTCTTGCCATCTTCGTACTCGGCCGAGATGCCAAACATTTTGCCAAAGTTTTGGCCCAAATGGTGCGAGGTCGCGGCTTGGATACCACGCCCCGTCGCAGGGATAAAGCCTTCGATCGTGGTCGTGTAATCCGCACCGGCGAATTTTTCCTTTTCCGATTTCACACCTTTGACCATAGGCACGGCCAAGAGCTCTTCGTAGGCCGAAGCGTAAAAGCCCAGCACTTGCTTGACTTCGAGATCGGCGTCTTCCTTTGTCGCATGGGCCGTGTGGCCTTCTTGCCACAAGAATTCACGGGTACGGATGAATGGCGTTGGGTTTTTGAATTCCCAGCGCACAACATTGTTCCACTGGTTCAATTTCAATGGCAAATCACGGTGCGAGCGGATCCAGTTCTTGAATGCTGGATACATGATGGTCTCGCTTGTTGGACGCACAGCGATGGGCTCTTTCAAGTCGGTATCGCCCGACTTGGTGACCCACGCGACTTCGGGCGCGAAGCCTTCCAAGTGGTCTTTTTCTTTTTGAAGCTTTTCCGCAGATACGAAAATTGGGAAATAACAGTTCTTCACCCCGATGGATTTGAACCGCGAATCCAGAAATTGCTGGATCCGTTCCCAGATTTCGTAGGAATATGGACGCAAAATGTAACATCCAGAGATATCGTAGTAATCGATCATACCCGACTTGGTGATGGCATCGGTGTACCAGTCGGCAAAGTTGTCACTCTTGGTGGCCGACATGCCTTCGTTGGTCTTGTTCTCGGTCTTCTTGGCGTCTGCCTTGTCGGCCTTTGGCTTCTTTTCCGTCTTGCCGGTGGCGGCTGGCGCGGCAACCGCAACTGCGGCGGTAAAGTCCACGATCACTGGCTCGTGGTTGTAGTGGCGCGCAAACTTGAGCAGCGCGTCAGGCGTGAGCGAGACCGTGCGGTCGTTGCGCAATGGGTGGCAGTGGACCAGCGACGCATCGAGCAAAGCCTTGTCGATCACAAAGCGCACTTCCACTTTTTCGTCATGCAGCACACAAAGCGGCGACACTGAGCCCTTGGTGACCTGCAGCGTCGAGGCCAAGATATCTTCCGCGGCGAAGCGCAAGTTGTATTTCTTGCCAATGCCCGCGGCGGCCAATTTCTTGCCCAGCAAAGTGGTATCGACCGTCGTGGACGTGGCCGCAGTCACAAGGAAGAGGCCTTCTTTTTTGTCCTTGAACACAAGGTTCTTGGTCAGCAGACCGTCCAAATGGCCCAGTTCGGCGACAAGTTCGTCGACCGTGGGGAGTTCTTTGTGCTCGCGCGACGTGAAGTCGATGGAGAGCGACTGAAGCGCAGCTAGCACGGCCTGTTCCGCCATGATGATGGTCTCTCTTGGGAGAAGTGTTTCCTTTTTGTGTGGCGATTCCCCCAATGAAGTGGGAGAATTTTTTGTCTGGACACTGGAATCGAGTGAACCGCACAAATCCACATCCAACAACAAGCTGATGGGTCCAGGGAAAATACCTGTGGTCTTCGGTCACGGTCCGGGTTTCCAAAAAAACCGAACATCAACACCCGTGGCGAAGTAGAAACGGGTTTAGAAACGGCTTTCTGTGTGATAAACGGGCCACGGTTCATGTGTGGAGCGTTTGAAGAAACCTGAACCCATTTCGTGAACCAAGGCATTTGGAGGTGGGTACAATTTTAGGCTCTTGATAACCTGTTCCTGGATGAAGTTATGGGGCAAGCGCCGTAGAGTTTTGGGGCTGTATCGTGCAGTCTCACAGTAGAAACGATCGCTTACTGTTTGTTGGGTGTGCCAGTGTTCTGTATTCTTGCCCAGCCATGAGATCAAGCGTTGGATCCAACAGGTTCCAGCACCACAAGCTGTATCTCGTGGTGTTGGTCGCGTCCATCATTCCTCTTTCACGTGGTAGCGGTGTATTCACTCTTGCTCATGGCACGCCTGAAATCGCGGACGCTTCTCGTGGTGGTGATCCTGCAAAGTCTACCACCCGAGTCTGTTCCCAGGCCTTCACACGCGATATTCGCCCCGTTTGCGGCTCCGACGGCAAAATCTACAACAATCTGAGCATTTTCAAGTACAAGCAGTGTATGCTCAGCAACGGCGGCGTCGAGTTGACGCTCGCTCACATGAGCCTGTGCGATCCCCATTTTGACGACACACAAGATCTCTAGTAAGACAAAGAACGACACACTCTGCTAGTTGGCAGAATGCCTATGAAGCAATGGACAAACGAAACATAGTCATCTTCTGCATACCAATGTATCCTACACAGTGTGAATCCTGCTTTATTGCTATGATATCGTGCAAATGCCTCCAGCGTCAGCTTGAGTTCCTGTATCCTTGGCATTTCCCCTCCATTTTCCAGCGTCGGCTTGCCTCCATTTTCCCTTTTGACGAGTGAACACGTGTCCCATTCTTGACATATTCGACATATTCGACATATTCGACTGTCGTCTCGACGAAGATATTCTCAAAACAAGGTGGCCCAGAAACCCTCTATTATTCACTGTCCTGAGTCCACATCAACCACGTATCAAAGGGGAGCTGTAATCCTTGGATGTCGCCTCGCCTTTCACGTCGTCATCTCCTTTCAACCGGCCGTGAACCGTCGTTGGTGTGAACCTTTTCTTATGCGCTCCTCGGAATCTTCAAGACTGCCCGCCCTCTCACGTCGACGTCGCGCTTCCACACAGCTCAATCTTCCAGCCACCGGACAGCCAGCCACTTAATACACACCATGCTGCCAGCTTCTTCCATCCGCTCGGCCGCGCGCGCCATGCGCCAGTCGACCGCCAAGACCTCGGTGCGGGGCTTTGCCGGCCGCGCGCCGCACTTGGACGAGTCGCAGTACTCGAACTTTTCGCTCAAGCTTTCTGATGAGCAGCGCGAGTTCCAGTTGCTTGCGCGTAAGTTTGCGCGGGAGGAAATGATCCCAAAGGAGCGCCACTACGACCAGACCATGGAGTACCCACAGGAGATTTTCGAAAAGGCCTGGGAATTGGGGCTTTGCAACACCCACGTGCCAGAGAAATTTGGTGGCCTTGGTCTTGGCTCGCTGGATAACGTGATCATCGCCGAAGAGCTCGCGTACGGGTGCACCGGCATGGCCACTGCGATGGAAGCCAACAGCTTGGCGACCGCGCCTCTTCTTGTCGCTGCGAACGACGCGCAAATGAAAAAGTACTTGGGCCGCTTGACCGAAGAGCCTGTCCAAGCCGCGTACTGTGTCACCGAGCCAGGAGCCGGCTCGGATGTCGCCGGCGCCAAGACCACCGCGGTCAAAAAGGGAAACAAGTGGGTCATCAACGGCAACAAAATGTGGATCACCAACGGCGGCGTCGCCAAGTGGTTCTTTGTGCTTGCCAAGACCGACTCGACGGCGAGCGCTGGCTCGGCGTTTACTGGTTTCATTGTCGATGCCGACTCGCCAGGTATCACCGTGGGCCGCAAGGAGATCAACATTGGCCAGCGGTGCTCGGATACCCGCGGCATTTCGTTTGAAGATGTGGAAGTGCCCGAAGAGAACGTGCTGGGCGCCGTGGGCTACGGGTTCAAGATCGCCATGCAGGCCTTTGACATCACGCGCCCGCCAGTCGCGATCGGCGCCGTGGGCCTTGCGCGCCGTGCGTTTGACGAAGCCAAGAAGTACGCCATGGAGCGCAAGACCATGGGCGTGCCCATCGCCAACCACCAAGCGATCCAGTTCATGCTGGCCGATATGGCCACCGGCATTGAAGCCGGCCGCTTGCTCGCGTACAAGGCCGCCTACGAAATTGACTGTGGCCGCAAGAACACGATCTTTGCCTCCATGGCCAAGCGGTTCGCCGGTGACCACGCCAACCAGTGTGCCACGGATGCCATCCAAATCTTTGGTGGCGCCGGGTTCAACACGGAATACCCCGTGGAAAAGCTGTTCCGTGATGCCAAGATTTACCAAATTTACGAAGGCACGTCGCAAATCCAGCGTATGATCGTCGCCAAGGAAATGTTTACGCGTGGCGACTTGAGCCCATAAGCGAAACAACAAAATGCGGTGCAAAGTTGTTGTTGTTGCCTTTTTTTGGCGAGCAGAAAACGCGATTTAGGACCCTCTAAAATACAAAATTTCCATTTATAACGTTTTAGACTTGTTTTACGGTCTGTTTTTGGATGTTTTTTAGATGCTGGGCAAGTTGCGTTGCACGGCGATGAGCCGTCGGTCTTCGCCTCCGATGGCATTCCACAGTTTGCGTGGCGTCTTGGCGACGTGAGGCACAGGCGCTTGGTGTTTACAGTACTGCATGGGCTTGCTTTCATCGGCGGCCAGCTTGCCAATGCCCAGCAGTGGGTTGGGTTTGGCCGGATCATGCTCGGAACGCTTGTCTAACTCTGATGATGGTAATGCTGTTGAGCTTGCAGAAGGCGGTGGGCGAGACGAAGAGCTACTGGACGATAGAGAGCCGCCATGGGCAAGAGCCTTGAGCTCAGCGATGGTGGACGCTGATGCCTTCGTTTGTCTGTGGTGGGGGCTATCGCGCCGCGGTCTCTCTTTCGAACGGCGAGATGATTCTTGCCGCATGAGATGCTGGTACGGAGATAACGGCCTGGACAAATCACAGAAAACCCATGATTAGAGCTAGATATAAGATAAAAAAAAAAACACGGATTTGGGTAGCAACGTACATGATGATTTCTCTCCAATCGGGATCTTTGGCCACCGCCATCGCTGTCGGTCGCGATGACGGTGGGCGTGTGGCTGATACTGTAGTAGTAGTACAAGTACTTGCACCCGTAGGCGGTGTCGCTCGCATGAGCTGGTTGCTCTTCCCGCCACTTGCCGGGGCCGTCTTTTCCACGGGTCCTCGCAGCACAGGCGGCAACAGCGACGCCATGGCTGGTTTGCTCAGTGATGGCGGAGATCCAGCAGCACCCGCGTCAGTTCCAGTACTGGTAGTAGCACCGCCCATGAGCAACGCGAGACTTTGTTGGTAATTCCGTTTCTTCCACCCGCCGCCCCCACCAGCACCAACGGCCTTGGGAGACGTGGCGTTGGCGTTGGCGTTGCTGCTTTCATCGGCTTCGACCCGTGGTTCACATGGCATCTCCCGCTCTTCTTCCTCGTCTTTCAATTCCACCGTGTTCGAAGTGCTCTTCTTTTGCTCTAGAGCCACCGAACTGTGCTGTGGTGGTGGTAGCACTTCCTTCTCTTTCTGTGAGGAAGCCGCCATCGCAACCGGCTTGGTCGTACCTGGACTTGGTTCCTCTTTGTCGTCACCGGCCAGCCAAAACGGAACCTTCTTCGGCTTGGTGTTTTCTGCCGTCGTCAGCATCTCTGGTAGTAATAAATCGTCTTTCGACAACATGAAGATGCCCGTCGCGACGCCAGCCATGACGTCACCGTCGTCGTTCATAAAGCACAGGCAGGTCAGTGGCATGGCGATTTGGATTTTCCTCAGCAATTGCTTCTCATGGCTCCAGAGCTTGACCACGGCATCGACACTCGCGGTAAGTACGATTTGCTTGGCATCTAAAAAGTCACCGGCGCTGACCATCGCATCATGGGACTCGTCGTGGCCTGCAAAAGTCTCCACGTGGTCCAGCGAATCGCCCACGTTCATGAGCACGACGCTTCCGTCTTCGTACCCGGTGAGCAAGAGCTCACAAGTCAGCGAAAGCACAAAGCAAGTGGGCTGGTCATTCAATTCCACCATTTGCCGCAACGTGAAGACCGGTTGAAATTGCCAAATGTGGACCCGTTTACTGGCATCCAGACTCACCAGAAGTGGCGAGCACGCGCTTGCACTGATCGCGACGATACTCGCGTCATGGGCGTCCAGAGAAATGGCTTCTTGGAAGGAATTGGTCAGTCCAGAGTGCCAAAAAACCAAGTGGCCGTACTCACTGCCACAGACGATCCACTGGCGGTCAGATTGGATCAATGGCTGGCTACCGCCACCGGCAGCTCCAGCAGCAGCAGCGCCTGCTGTGCGTTGTGGTGGAGAAGTACTGGAAGAGGAGCTGCTGCTCAGTTCGTCCAGCTTCTTGAGGTCTCTTTTCGACTGCTGGCGGCGGTTCACAAACGTGCGGCTAAACCATTTGAGCTGCGCAGTGGCGTCGCCCACGGACGTCACGCTGGGTGGCGCGGCTGAGCGGAAGATTGGCGGGTAGTGGCAGCAGCAAATGCTTCGAATGGGGCCACGCAGCGTCGCACTGGACGCCGTATTCACGCCACTGCTACTGCTGTTGCTGGTCGTCGCTTTGTAGGGTGTGGTTGCTGTTGTGGCTGCTGCCGCCGCGATCGCTGCTGCTTTGGTTCCGTGGTGGCGAGCCTGTGGTAGAGACGACTGGGCTGGATGTAACAACAGCGATGGTGCCGCGTCCATGTCGATCACGCGGTGCTGCCGCCGAGAGCGACCTTGGCCTTCGTCCTTGTCTTCATTTTCGTCGGTTGTTCGTTTCTGGATATCAGCGATCAGAATCTTCTGGCTGTCCAGCAACATGAACAGTTTGTTGCCCACTGGGTGGAGTGCAAAGCCACTCACGTCCAGGGCGTGTTCCTCTGGGATCCACGTGTAGCTAGGCGCTTCATTCGCTGTGCGGCCCGTGAACAACCGGATGGTGCGGTCCGTGCCGGCCGCGACGATCCACTGTTTGCGGTCATTCACGATTGTCGCCTCGCTGTCTACCTCGCTGGCCGACGACTCGTCTGTGGTGGGCAAATGCAACGCGATATGCCGCGTCGAGGCAAGCTTCTCGCCTGGGATCACTGTGTCGTGGGCGTGTGTCGTAGCCGCGGTAGGGAACAAGACCCGTTGCAAGATACTGATCGGTGACAAAGACGAGAGATGCTCTTTCGCAGCCGAACGGATCGTGAAAAGCAGTACAGCACAGCGGACACGGCAGTAAAACTTGCACGGGTTGGCGTTTGGCGTGAGGATACCGATGGAATGGACAGGCTGCCGCACATCCATGCGATGTGCTTGTCTGCGAGCCTCCAAGTCCCACAGGCGAACCGTGCCATCCAGAGAACTGGAGATGATCAAGTTGGACGATACGTGGACGACAAGTCCCGTGACAGCCAGTGTATGGTCTTTGAACACGTGGACGATCGACGTTGGGTGCACGGAGAGCACGACGATGTACCCGTTGATGCAGCCACACACAATGTACTGGGTTTTCTCGTGGAGCACAAAGCAAGTGATCGCACCGTTTTCTTGTGGGAACAAATCACGAAAGGTGTCCACGTGGTGGCCATCGATCGTGCTGAACACGTCCACTTGGTGTTTGCCCTGTGCGTACAGACGAGTTTGTTCTTTGTTGAGTTGCATGGAGTGGACCCAGCCGATTTCATTCGGTTTGATGGCTTTCTTCTTGGTGGACGGAGCCAACGCGACGGGCATGGTCGCTGGCGCCTTGGTGATCGCTGCAAACGCTGTACGTACAACAGCGACAGGCGGCGCTGTCGGTGGTGGCGCTGGTGAGACAAAAGAGCTTCTCGTAGGTGATCCATCCGCATTTGCGCCAGTCGCGCGGTGGAAAAAGCCAGGCGCTGCCGCCAAGTCGTACTGCGGGTTCAAAACGATCTCGGGGCCGAGAAGAGGCTTTCCTCTCACGCACCAGGCGCCACAGCCATCGATGCCGCCTGTGAAAAGCTTGCTGTGCTTGCTATCAAAGACGATACTGAGGATCACACTTCGTCCAGCGAAAACGGACGTGACTTCGTTCAGTTCCAGGTCATAGATCTTGAGCGAGCCGTCCAGCGCCGAGGCCACGTAGATTTGGCGCGAGTCCACGAATTCAATCGCCTGGATAAAGTTGGAGGTGCGTGGTGGCAGTGCGACTTGGCGAAGGTCGCTGTTGCCTGCAAAGGGCTGCCAGAGCCGGAGACTCGCATCGTCGCTGGACACGAAGCAGCCCTGGAGCCGGTTATAGCAGACGGCATTGATCACGGCGTTGTGGCCAGTGTATACAAACTCCTCATGGATGACAGCGCTTTGAGGCATCGATGAGTGGAGTGCAGCGCACGTGGGCGGCCACTGCAGTTGGGTTCCGTCGGTTCGCAACAAGAAGTGGAAATGGTGTGGTGGACATGTGAAACGGCACGAATAGAAATAGAAACAAGAATAGCAATGGCTACATTCCCACTGGAAATGGATCCCTGGATTTGATAGAATTGCAAGGATGCAAGATAAACGACTCTGGGTATATATTCGAGAGACTCATATCATGATACTAAGAACTACTCGCTCTCTCTCAAGATGGCTGAACTGACTATTGTACCACGTCACACAAGACAGGGACACTCAAAAATTGTGGCGACTTTTAGTTGCGAACACGTCGGTTGCACTTCTTCTTGGTAGGCGCTGGTGCTGGTGCAGGCGCCGGGTTTGGGTTTGGCGATGGGCTCTTTGTGGTCGGCTCTGGCGCTGGGCTCTTTGTGGTCGACGCAGGCGCTGGCGCTGGTGCAGGCGTTTTAGCTGGCGCGTTGTCATTGCCGCCTTCATTGGCTGCACCGCCACCGCACTTCTCAACATCGGCTGGCTTGCCAAACAAGTACTCGTCCTTGGCCTTGTTGTTGTCGCCTTTGTAGGCGGAACCGGCGTTGTTGACCTCGGTG
>JAADWJ010000916.1:0-10458 GCA_023336165.1 Pythium monospermum | reverse complement strand
CAGCGATCATCCCTTTCTTCTCTCCATAAGAGGATGGCAAGCCGCTCCGGAGACCAAGTGACGCCACGGCTCCCCACTGGTGGTGGTGGTGGTGCTGGCAGTAGTAGTGCTCGTGTGCGGGAGATCACGGTCGAGTCGCTCGTGCAGGCGTCCAAGCTCACAGTGGGCAAGACCGAGCAACTGGACCAGTACTTGAAGCGCGTCACGCATCTCACTCTCCCTGGCAATGACAAGAAAGTAATCAAAAAAATCCAGTTGCTGGACCGGTGTCCGAATTTGAAAGTGCTCTACATGTACGACAACGAAATCGAGACCATCGAAAACCTGGACAAAGTTCCCCAGCTCACGCATTTACACTTGCAAAACAACTGGATCGGTACGATGGAGAATTTGGAGAATTTGCCACACTTGGAGAAAGTATACATGGAAGGCAATCGAATCCATCGACTGGAAGGGCTCGGGAACTGCTTGTGCTTGCAAGAGCTCCACCTGAGCAACCAAAACTTGTCGAAAACGACCATTTTCACGTTTGAAGACGCCTCTCTACGAGCGCTCTGGGTGCGTTGCTGGGTGATTGTTAGTACCTGCAGGAGTCAGTCATATCCCTATTGTACTAACTGACGAACTATGGGGACACGCAGCGCTCGTTGCGTGTCCTGAATCTGTCCAATTGCCGCATCAATTCGACCCAGGAACTCCAGCAACTGCGTGGGCTTCAGCAACTGGATCTCTCCAAGAATGAAATCGTGGCACTGGATGATGTGTTTGGATTATTGAGCAATTTGTCGGCACTCGTGGAGCTTGATTTGCGTGAGAATCCAGTGACACAAATGCCCAAATACCGTGAGAAGGCGATGACTTTTTCGTCAGCAAGACTTCGTACGTTATCCTGTACACGTTGTTTCTTATGGCGAATGGAAAGGACTCATCTTTGCTTCATGGATATGGAACTTGGCTTGCAGAGCTTCTGGACAAGAAAGATATTGACGCCAACCAGCGGCGCATGATGCAGACGCACATGGCCCACAAAATCCAGTACGTTGTCTCTATCTCTGGATTCCACTCATTGTGTTCCTGTCTGATTCATTCGCTGTCGATGAGGTAGGAAGCGTCAAGAAGCGGAACTATCAACCACGACCAACCAAGCCGCTGCCAGTACAAGCAGCCCCAGCACGACAACCAGTAGTTCAGCTGAGACGATCCGCAAGGTGAAACACGGATCCAGCGTCCATCAACTACGCACTACCAGCAGCAGCACCATGAGCAAATCGGCTTGCCCACAATGGGAAAAAGGAGGAGGTGGCTTTGGCGTTGCAGGAGCAGCGTGTCCATCGACGACAACAGCACTTGTCCGATCGTCGGCTCCAACCAACACTACCAGCAACAATAACAACAACAACAGCAAGCACCGCTGAAGAATATTGTAAACTCTAATACAAACTTTTCATTCTTTTTAGTGGCAAAAAATCCAAGTCAAAAAAATCTACTGTTTTTTTTGTTTGAGGAAGCTCACCGCGACCGTCGCCAGTGCACCAAGAAGCGCACCCGCCGCGACCATCAGCGTCGTTTCCTTTTGCTTCTTGGAAAGCGCCAAGCGGCTGCTGCCAAGCCGCGAGCTTGTCGCCTTCTTGGTAAACTGCGCGACGGCCGTTGGCGTTTCCATGAATTCCGCGATCAAAACTGCGTTCAGTGCCGCGCCACGCAACAACTGGTCACCGGACACAAAGAGCTCGAGCCCGTACTCGCCAAAGATCAAGCTTTGGCGCAAACGGCCGGCTTCAATGTTGTACTTCTTGGTGGCATTGAGCGGCATTGGGTACTTGTACGAGGTCGTGTCATCCACGAGGTCGACGCCATCGGCGATCTTGAGCAGCTCCCGCGCACGCGCCAAGTCGACTTTCTTTTCCGTCTCCAGTGAAAGCGCTTCCGAATGGGCACGCAAAATCGGAACGCGCACGGCCGTGCAGCTCACCAAGAGGTCGGGTTCTTCAAAAATCTTGCGGGTCTCCCACGTGACTTTCATTTCTTCTTTGGTGTAGCCATTTTCTTGAAATTTGTCAATATGCGGAATCAAATTGAAGGGCAATGGGTGTGAAAACATTTTGTTTTCCACTGGTTTGTCCTCCAAATACGCCGCGGTGCCTGCGCGAAGCTCATCCATGCCTTCCACGCCAGCGCCGCTGGCGGCTTGGTACGTGGACACAATTAGCTTCTTGATCGTGAACTCACAGTGGAGAGGCCACAGCGCCATCGCTGCGACTGCGGTCGTGCAGTTTGGGTTGGCGATCAAGCGCGGCACTGCATTGCGTGGGCCGCGCGGCCGCAACGTGTGGCCATTGATCTCTGGGATCACAAGAGGGATCGATGGGTCGTAGCGGAACGCCGACGAGTTGTCAATCACGGTCGGCCCACGCGAAATCGAAGCAAGTTCTTTCGCATACTGAAGCGAAAAGTCGCCCGATACAGCGAGGAACACGTAGTCCAATTTGGCGGCTTTCTCGACGGAAAATAAATCGATCACGACTTCGCCAAATGGCGTGGAGACCATTTTGCCAGCGGACCGCGCCGAGGCGAATAAGACAAGCCGCTTGACGGGAAAGTTGCGTTGCGCGAGCACCGAGACGATCTCGATACCGACCGCGCCGGTCGCACCGCAGATGCCGACGGTCTTGCCGTTAGGTGTGGTCATGGTGTTGATAGAAGGATGGCGGTCCTGGCGAGCAAGCGCAATTAGGGAATGAATGATGCAGCGAGGTGTTGTGGCAGTTGTGGCGTTCTTTTTGCCAAGCAACCGACCGCGCTCTATAAAGGTGGTCCCGTTGCACAAACAAACACGACCTGTTCTTGTGGTTGCTACCGAATCTGTGGCATCAAGGCACATCTCGTACTTGTGCGAAATGGTACAATAGGACTTGGTGCCACCATACGTGAATGGTGACATTAGTCACGTCGGGATCCAAAAAAGTTCAACTTGGGCGTACGAGCTCTTCCTTCGACACCAAGCAAAAACACTCAAGAAAGATGTGGACGAACGCATTGCGATCTGCTGTCACCACGCGCTCGGCGTCCGCCGTTGCAGCCCGCAATGCGCAGCTCACGAGTCGTGCCCTGTTCTCCTCCTCGGCGGCGGCGGCGACGGGTGCGACCGAGAAGCCGCCGCTTGTGTTGATCGAGAAAGTGGACAACTATGCCATCGTGCGCATGAACCGCCCACCAGTCAACTCGCTCAGCTTGGAGGTAAGCCTTACCCAAAGTCATTAGACAGCACGGATATGTATACCACCCGACTGCGGGCTAAATGCAGTTGACTATGTAGCTGCTGGAAGCTCTGGATAACGCGATCAAGCAGCTCGAAGATGACAAGTCTGTGCGGTACGTGGTCGAAATCCAATGAACCTTAAGTGGGCTGGCAGGTGTGCTGATGGAACGTTGTTGCTCTCAGTGGCATGATCTTGGCGTCGTCGAACCAGCGAGTCTTCTGTGCCGGTCTTGATATCCTCGAGATGTACCAGCCTCAAGTGAGTGGCTCTTCACTATGTGCCTTGGTGTGGGACTGGTTTCTGACACGTATATACTATTCGACCAACAGCCAGCGCGTTTGAAGAAATTCTGGACGGCGTTGCAGGATGTATACTTGCGTTTGTACACGACACGCCTTGCTTCGATCGCTGCCATTGAAGGCCACAGCCCTGCCGGTGGCTGTTTGCTCGCGATCTGCTGCGACTGGCGCGTGATGTCCACGGGCAAGCCAGTGATCGGGTTGAACGAGACCCAACTGGGCATCGTCGCGCCAACGTGGTTCCGCGATACGTTTGTCAACACCATCGGCCACCGTGAGGCCGAGAAAATGCTTGGCTTGGGCATGCAAGTGGACGCTGGCAAGGCCAAGACCATCGGTCTTGTCGATGAAGCAGTCCCAGTCGAAGAGGTCATGGCCCGCTCGGCCGCTGCGATGGAACGCTGGCTCGCGATCCCAGGTACGCTCTTAGTAGTAGGAATGGTGGTGGTCCCTTTTGACAGACGCTGACCTTCTGTTGGATCCACTGTAGACAAAGCGCGTGTGCAAACGAAGCGGTTGATGCGTCAAGAAACCGCGGACCGTCTTCGTAACGGCCGTGAACAAGATTTTGAGATGTTCAACGACGTCACACAGACCGACAAGACCCAAAAGACGCTCGAGTGGTACCTCAACTCGCTCAAGAAGAAATAGACTTGAGTATCCACGTGACCTTGAGGAAAATGACGGAATCTTCCTGTATAAGAGCATTCAGTTTGGATAAAGTGGAGTGAATGTCATTGTCATTATTCTGAGGTATTTTTTCGTGTTTGCCAACAACTGAAAAAAATGGACCAGCAGATCTTCAATGGATTGGTGGCTGGTCGACAGCAATTCCGCGCGGGGGACGTGGGTACTGCGGTCACGACGTGGAAAAAGGCACTACGCGTCGCCTATGAGAGCCAACGCCACGCCATGGGGTTTGTCTTGAGCAAGAACCTTGCCGATGCGATGCTCGAGTTGTCTCAAGAAGACGCCACGAGAGAGTTGGTGCAAGAAGCCATCGGTTATTACGACTACGCGCTCCAGCTTGTGGAGGCTTGTGGACTACGTGAGAAAGCTACATTTGGGCGTACACTGGACGCGACTGTTGTGTACATTCGTCGCCGACGGCGGCGAGCGCAGCGCTTGCTACTTGAGCCAAAGCTCATCCACCACGACAAGCCCAAGGAGACTCCTTCAGTGGTCGTAAGCGCGAGTGAAGAGGAAAAGATCCAAGACGATGGCGAAGAAAACGAGCGTGAGATCGAAGATGAGTCTGGTATAATTTGTACAACCTGCGGGCAGGTCGGTACGGAAGAGAATCCGGTCATCGTGGACGAAGCCGATGGGTGCTCGTACTGTCAGAAGTGTTTTGACGAGTTCTATGCTCCGGTCGATGAGAATCTCCACGGAACGGCTCTCGCCAATGGCACAGATTACTCCAATCAAGAGATCTCTCATGTGGGTACAGCTCGGAGTGATGCGTCAGGAAAGCGGGAAGAAGACTTTGGTGGAGATGATAAGGCGGCAGCTCAAGAACCACCACCGAATGAGTCGCAAGTTGAAGTGGCCGAGGCTTTTCGGCAAGAGAGTCCACAGGTTGTAGCGACTAAGGAAGACGACAGTTTGAGCGAATTCCAGTCTCTTCAGCCTCAGTGCAATGAACACCACACCACTCTTGGTGGCGTGGCAATGACGACGATACAGCCAGCACCAGAACCCACCCAAGTCACCAAACAGGTCTACAGTATTGGCCAGCTCAAGTCGCTCAAGTCCCACTCCACAAATCTTATTTGTCCTCCAGAAGTGAGCCAAAGCCCCGTGTCTCTACGAAACACCAACGGCGGATCTGGACACACCAGTAGCAGCAAACAGAAAGAACATGGCAGCAAACGGTACGCACCAGTTTGGTAATCCTAAAAGTTACCAGGTCCATGCAGTGGTACTGATAGATTCCATCGTCTCCATCACGCAGAGCACCCATTCGCAAGTCCACTCCGTCAACGTCAGCTGCCCCCCCAACAGCTTCTCTACTGCCAACACTTGCCGCCTGTGACACGTTGGCAAACGCAATGGAAGCGTATCCTTCCCCGATGGAGGTTGCCACTTCATTTTTCGATCTCGACCCGCATGCAGAGACTTCATTTGTTTCCCAAGTGGAGCTCTTTTCCAAGATTGCCAGATAAGAACCGTTCATCGGAAAAAAAAAAAAAAAAATGGTGGTCATGATTCGATAATACAGGTTCAGATGCAGAATTCGATATTGAGGGTGTGGTAGTACGCAGAATGACCTTCACTCTGACACACCAGTCTCTCCGCCGTCACTCAAGTCTGGAGAAACTTCGTCACGCCAACAAAAACGAAAACTGTGGTAATTCACGATGACCATGAATCTGCAGGCTCCTGTGGACGCCACGCTGAGCGCCCAGACGGGCAACGTGCTCTCTTACAACTTGCTAAAGGACGTGCTTGCGTCCAGCAACATTGACGACGACGAAGAGGCCGTGATGGTGACGCGCATGCGCGTGGACCCGCGCCACGTGAAAGAGTTTGAGCGAATACTGCGGCTCATCTTGAAGAACACCCACACGACAGGCCACGTCTCGACTTGTGTCGTCAAGCCACCACCAGGAGAATACACCTACACCTCCATTGTACGTGTGGCAACTAGCACCAGTACGACTACAGCCTGAAGCGAATACACTAATATTTGTTTCTTATGACCTGCAATAGGTCAAATATTCCAGTCTCCATGCGATGCGACAAATCTACCCATCTTCTGTGGACAGCGGTGGCATTGATTTCTATAAACTGTTTTCCTCACGCGATTCGCTTCTCGTGGAACCGCCAACGTACCAGATCGAAGCAGGGTAACGTCCTTAGAAAAAGGTTACGTACCCTTTACTCTTCATACTGATAACCTTGTCATCGGTGCACTAGGTTTGGCACATGGATCGAGTCGGACGGCAATACAAAACCTATGCGAGACGATGCCGATGATACAAACATGGTGTACAATACCATCCCAAAGCCCTGCTGTGACGATAGCTGTGACAACCCGCATGGGCTCAACGTGCGCGCATCTTTTGTCGCGCCGACCAAGACTTTCCAGCTATTTCAGCCACGGTACCAGCGAAACAATAAAAAAGGAGGCCAAAAAAATTTGCGCTGCTTCCCTTGCTGCCGAAATGGCCGCCACGTGAGCTCCGGTTTCTGTGGCGACTCGATCCGCGCCCACGTCGCAGTCAGCCGCATCACGGAATCTGGAGGCATCAAGATTTGTCCCATATCTACTTCCCAACCAGCAGTGCTCGCGTATGCACGCTTTGTGAATCTGGAAGGCGCCTTTGATGCGAGTGTCTCAGGCCCACAAGTGTTCCCAGGGCAAACCATTGACCGCCATGAGTTTGCGCAGTTTGTGCGCGATAAAGACCACCCATTGAACCCATTGTTTCCTGGCATTTTGAGAGGTGCCGCGATGGAATCGACGTTACAATCGGCCATCTTTGAGTTCAATTCCGAGTGTAAAGCCTGGCATTACGGGTGGACTGCGCCTCGTGGGCAAGGGCTCTTGGGAAGTGACGCGCAACACGTGCTCGAGATTTTATTTGTGAAACCGATCGGTGCGTACTTTTTTTGTCTGGAACGGCTTCGATCCGATACGTTTTCGATCTATTCCAGTCGACGAGCGAGCCATCCGGCGATCCCAGCCACTCCTACAAACAGCAACAGTACGATCAAACCGGAAGCCGAAGCCTATGAAAACGATGAAGAAATTGACAATGACCGTGGCCAAAAGAGGAAGCGCGCGCTTGTTGCAGCGGTGGCTTCTCCTTCCCCTTCCCTTTGTAGCAGTGCTGCGACTGCTGGCACGGGGTCGTTCCAGCTCCCGTACGGTTTTGCTCCGTCTTGGCAGTCGACTACCACAACAACAGCTCCCCATGCGTCGACCTCGCTGCTGCCATCCACCGTGGGTGGGCCAGTAAGACAGTTTCCAGTGGATCTACAAACTTCTATGGACGCGGCGTCGTCTCCCATGGTGACGACCTTCAAAATGGAGCCGACGTCTCCCTCACCGACGCTCGTAGCTCCTGGCAGCAGTGGTCTGATTCCGACCACACAGATGACTTCGAGTGACCAAGCCGCATTTGTGGATACCAACGCCTTTTCAATGCCATCGGATGTCACGATGCTTTGCGCAGATGACGACTCGGGCGACTTGGTCCACCACATGCTTTTCGCGGACCACAACGACCACAGGCGCGTCGTGTCGTCGGAAGAATTGCCGTGGTCCGAGCTCTACAATCTCTTTGATGTCATTCCCACCGTGGTCCACGGAAGCGAAGACGGCAGCCACCATGACGGAGAAGACGACTCGCCGCCACCGTCCCCACCGTCGTATGAGGAAGCGTCTCACACGACGACAAGCAATGAGAGTGCGAGTGGGACGGCTGCCGATGCGACTGCATCTTCCCGTGCTGCGGCAATTTTGGCGTATTTATGAATATGAAACAAAAGAAAAGGAATGAGAAAATGGAAATACAGCGTGGAGAATCTGTTTGTTTTGTGTGTGTTTTTCCCGACTTTTATTCCATAAATCAAATATTTTGTTTAAATACGCATCCCTGTGGTGATGATGCAAAAAGGTCCGTTTGCATCGACACCACCCCTAAATTCAATCCTGAAAAGTGGCTCCACAGGGTAATACACTTGGATAAATAATAAACCGTGGTGTCCCTCCAGTTCCTTTGTTGTTTCGTTGTTCTTTGTCTTGTCACTCTTGGGTCCACCCACGCACACATATGCTACGAATAATCATGAATCAAGTCGGGATCCTTTTCAGGGGCCAAGCGCTTCTTTCGCATGCGCCATGCACCATCCTTTGCGTTGTGCCCATTTCATGCAGTTTGTCGTACGGCACCGCACGCCGCCACCGTGGGTTCGACACAAATGCTTCAAATGGGCCTTCTTCCGACATCCTTCCACGGCGCAAAACTCACCACCACCATGGGATTTGCACAAGCCTTTCGACTGCGACGCACGCGTGCAGCCTTCGATTTTACATCTGGATCCACCGCCATGCGCGATACACAATCCTCTGCTTTGGCTGTTTTTCTCGCATCCTTCAAACACACATTGATGGGCACCACCGTGTTTCTTGCATTTCTGATGAGATCGCGCACGGTTGTTACAGCCAGGATAATCACATTCACGATTGCGTGGCCGCTTGGTTGCCGATGATGACGTTGACGGTGATGTCGTGGTTCGTCGACTCACAGCGCCTGCTCTCTCACCACTTGTGGAGCCACTACCAATGTAATTTGTTGTTCCGGATGAACTCGCAGTTGCTGGTCGTTTGGTTTCGATCGTAGCATTCCGTGCAAGACTTCGAAAGCCACTTGGCGTCAATGGTGACATGAGCGGGCCACCCATTTGGCTGGACGGCATCAACGCCGCGGCTTTGCTTTCTTCCGAGGGGCGACCACGTTTCGCACGCACGTCCGAGGTGGAATACAGCCGCTCGACGTGGGGTTCGCCATTTGTGCGGGAGGAAGGCGTCGTTGACGATGAATCCATAGACCCATAAATGTAGTCCAGATCCCCTTGGTTCAAATCTGGCAATTCATCTGCTTCTGGGATGTAAATCTGGGCACTGGTGTCGCTGTGTGCCGAGCGGGCCCCTGACGGTGTTGGTGGGGAATCGGCATCGTCATATCCCATGACACTGGCGTTGTTGGATCCGTTCCACAATGAATAAAACCCCGACTCGTAGTCGTTCATGAGATTTTCCATGCCAAACATTGTGGTTGGTGACGCCAGCGACGATTGGCGACTCAGCGAGGACGAGTGGTTCGTCGACGTGTCGATCGATGGGAAGCTGTTGTTGGTCGTCGCTGCTGCTCCTGCCGCTGAACTGGAGGAGTTGTTGTTTGCCCGTTGGGTACTGGTAAACCAATCACTGTTGTAATCACTGCCGCCACCTCCAGAAGTGCTAGCAGTGGTCGCATTGTTGTGGTTGCTCGCCCCATACCCTTCGGCTGACGCTGCAACTTGTTGGTAGCTGTACTGTGGTGCCGTATCTGGCGACTGAAGATACGAATTGAGAGTGATGGTGCGCGGTGGGTCCCCGTTGTTGCTCGTCTCCCCACTTGCCATCTTCATGGTGCTGTACTCAGTTGGCCGTGTCGCTGTAGTGGATGGGTTTCCCATCAATCGACTTCTCTTGAGTGTGCCTGGGCGGTCGTCCAGGTAGTAGCTCGAATCGTTCCCACATAACGATTGTAACCCCACGCACCGGTCATTGGTACTGATGTTACTTGCGGACGCGGCCATGGCGTTGTACCCTGTGAGATACGCGTTGCTCAAATTACTTGGATGGCGTTGCTGCATCATTTTCCAAAGCGCACTGCGGTCGTAATTGCCCATCGACTGGGCTGCACACGTCGGGGTTTTGGTTGTAATGCCTTGTGCTACGCTGGTTCTTGTCTCACTCACTCTCTCCCTCTCTCGCCCGTCCGGATCAAGCGAGAGACTTTTACTGAGATGGGATACTGCTGGCAGCACCACTGTCGATACCTGTACTCTTCTTGCTTTCTTTCGCTCTTGCTTGAAGCCGCTTCCGCTCGTGGCGCTTGCTTCGTTTCCCTTTGGTTTCCTCTTGGTTTCCTTCCGCGCGGTTCGCTTTCTTTCTTCCTCAACGGTGGGTTGTTCCACAAGAAGAAAAAAAAAACAGCGAACCAGCCAACCAACAAAGAACAAGAACAAAAAAAAAGAAAAAAGATTCTTCTCGATCCAAAGCAACCTCAACACGAAAAAGAGCGGCCGCGCTTGGAACTGATGTGGATGCTGAACTATGACGAGGGGCTTTGTTGCGTTCTGTTCCTCCCCACCGACCTCAAAGTTTTTTTTTTTTTTTTTTT
>JAADWJ010000915.1:0-10465 GCA_023336165.1 Pythium monospermum | reverse complement strand
TTTTGATATTTCACCACATAACACAGGATATTTGCTTCGTTTCTATTTGATAACAGAGGGTTTCGGGGCCTTCAGGTGTCGTTCCCCCTCTCGTTTCCCCCCTCCCCCTCTTGCTCTCTGAAACAAAAGCGAAAGAAGAGGAAAACATGGTCGCGATGCGAGCGGTACTTTGGACCGCGGCGGCGACGGCGGTGGCCGCTCTCTGTGGGTCTCTGCCCACTGCGCATGCGGCTTTCTACGTGCCTGGCGTGGCACCCGAATCGTGGGCGGAAAGTGACGCCCTTTCGCTGAATGTGAACAAAATCACGTCGACGAAAACGTTGGTGCCGTACGAGTATTACTACTTGCCATTTTGCCGCCCCACGGCGATCAATGAAGAGTCGGAAAACTTGGGCGAGATCATGTCCGGCGATTCGATCATGGACTCTTTGTACGTCTTGCAGATGCAGAAAAACACGCGCTGCCAAGTGCTTTGCAAACCCATGGTGTACACCCAAGAAGAGACCCAAAAGTTTATCGACATGATCAAAGACGAGTACTACGTCCAGTGGATCGTCGACAACTTGCCTGTCTTGTACCGCGACCCAGCGGAACAGCAGCTTGGCGCGTACAAGCGCGGCTTCCCTGTCGGTGAAGTGGACGCCACGGGACGGTATTTCCTGTACAACCACGTGCGGATCATCATTCTTACCAACAAGGACCCATACGCCGAAGAAGATGGCAAGACCAAGTTCCGTGTCGTGGGCTTTGAAGTCGTGCCGACGTCGGTCAAGCACGAGTACGAAAATGAACCATTGGCAGGCCAAGAACTGGAAACCAAGACGTGTGGCAAGTTTGTCAATATTGAAGAAGTCGCGGTCAACAACCACCAGTACTTGGACCCAACTGCCAAAGACAACTCGGTGCTTTTCACGTACGATGTCCAGTACCAGCCGTCCGATATCCTGTGGGAAGAACGCTGGGACCGTATCATCTCGAGCAAGACCTCGAATGACAAGATCCATTGGTTTTCCATCATCAACTCGCTCATGATCGTCTTGTTTCTCACGGGTATGATCGCGATGATCATGTTGCGCACTTTGCACCGTGATATTGCGCGCTACAATGAAGTGCAAACCACGGAAGAAGCGCAAGAAGAAAGTGGTTGGAAATTGGTCCATGGTGACATTTTCCGCCCGCCACAGTACTCGCCGTTGCTTTTCTCCGTGTGTGTTGGCACGGGTGTGCAAGTTTGCTGCATGAGTGCGACCACGATGGTGATCGCGCTCTTGGGGTTGCTTTCTCCTGCAAACCGCGGCTCGCTGCTCACGACGCTGCTGCTGCTGTTCGTGTTTATGGGCAGCTTTGCCGGCTACTACTCGTCGCGCACGTACAAGATGTTTAACGGCAAAGACTGGAAGTACAACACCGTGTTGACCGCGGTTTTGTATCCAGGCACTCTCTTTGGCGTGTTTTTCATCCTCAATTTGTTTTTGTGGAGCAAGGCGTCTTCTCAAGCTGTGCCATTTGGCACTCTGTTTGCACTGTTGGTGCTGTGGTTTGGCATTTCCGTGCCATTGGTGTTTTTGGGTAGTTACTTTGGCTTCAAGGCGCCTCAAATTGAACACCCCGTGCGCACAAACCAAATCGCTCGCCAAATCCCTGAACAAGTGTGGTACTTGTCGTCACCCTTCAGCATCTTGGTCGGCGGCATTTTGCCCTTTGGCGCGGTGTTTATTGAACTGTTTTTCATCATGTCGGCACTGTGGCTCCACCAAATTTACTACGTGTTTGGCTTTTTGTTTATCGTGCTGGTGATCTTGGTCGCGACGTGCGCGGAAGTCACGATCGTCATGTGCTACTTTCAGCTTTGTGCAGAGGATTACCGCTGGTGGTGGCGGTCGTTTCTCACCAGCGGGTCGGCCGCGTTGTACTTGTTTTTGTACTCGTTCTTGTACTTTTTCACCAAGCTCAACATCACGGCGTTTGTCTCGGGGTTGTTGTACTTTGGGTACATGGCCATGATCTCGTTGACGTTTTTCTTTTTGACTGGCACGATTGGCTATTTTGCCTGCTTGTGGTTTACACGCAAGATTTACGCGTCGATCAAGATCGATTAAATGGAAAGAAAAGGAAAAACACACGACACGATGGGAGGGGGAGCAGGTATTCAGCAGCTTTCCGTGAAGATAAACCCAACTGCAAAGTGCATAGAAAGAGAGAAACAGAAAGACAAAGAAAAAAACAAATGGATTTTCATTTTCTTTTTGATATGGTCCAATCTTCAACCCTAAAAATCATTTTTAGGGGAAAACAAGAAAGCGACACCATCAACTGTCGGCTTGTCTTAAACGGTTCGCCACTCGCCCATCCATGGGAATTTTGCCAATTTCGCTTTGGCTTGTCGTTGCCACTCAGACACAGTCTCCATCTCCACCTTCCGCACTTCACCATTTCCATTTTGCATGGCCAACACAATCAAATCGGCTGGTGTTTCCACTAAATCGGCCGGTGTACCAAGCTTTTGCAGCTCCAATTTGCCCACCAGTTCCGTATCACATACAATTTCTTCCATGGCGTCGTTGATTTCGTCCAACCGCGCTTCGTCGATTTTGCCAATCAGTTTTTGTTTGATTTCTTCGTAATTGGCATCTAATGGGTGGGCAAAATGCTTTATAATTGCATTGACCGATGGCACATTCGCGAGTTCTTGACGAGTGGAAATGGTGGCTTGTTGTTGCAGTAAAAGACCCAGTTGGACACCAGCGATTTGGGCGATTTCATCGTCCAACGCATCACAAGAACTCGGATTTCGGTGGATCGCAGAGAGCTTCTCGCATGTCCAGCGGCTGCTGGTGGCACTGGTGCCTTTGTCTTGCTGTTGATGGCTCGCACCGACAGCGTCAGCTTCTGTGAGCGATAGAATGCGGGCTTTTGCACACGCGTCACAGTACACCGTGATGGTTGGCTCAGTCTCCTCGTCTTCTTCCTTCTCCTCTCTCTCTTCATCTGTGTCGGTCTCATCTGGATCTCGTTTTATGATAGCCTCGGCTTTTTTTTGTTGTTCGCTTTGCATCGCCACGCTCACTTCTTTAGCGCGCGCTTTCATTTGAAGCCGCGCAAGTGCTGCACGCGCCATTTCGTACCGACCTGTCTTGATGGGCGTTGAGCTGGCTGCTGCTGCGGCTGGTGCCACCTGTGTAGCGTACGAAATCGCAGCTTGGATCTGGCGCTGCTGGTGGTGGTCAGCCGCTTCCTCTTGGTCGTCGGACTCAATCTCAATCACTTCCGGTGCCGCTGCTGTTGTCTTCCTGGTGCCTCTTGCTGCTGTTGTTGTGGGTGCTTTCATAGTTTTCCATTGCTTGAACACTTCTTCATTTGCTTTGGCTTCTTTTGCTTTATCCGAAATTTGACGCGTGCGTGTATCCAAGTACGACCAGTCTTCCTCAGGCAAAAGCTCCGCCAAGCCAGCGGCTACATTTCCATGGTACAGCCGCGCGATACTCCAAAACACACTAGAAAAAAGTACCAGTCAATAGCCAGTATCAGTACCCAGCATACATCTCTCCCTCCCTCCTATACACAACACGCACCGTGGCGAACACTGGGCCATATTGAACGGCTTGAGCATTTCTTTGCCCGTCTCGCCGCCCGAGATCAAAATATACTTGAGCGACGCCTGCAAGGCCATGGGCTCTAGCATTTCCACGTCTTCTTCTTTCCACTTGCGCGCCGTTTCTTTAAACTTGACGCGCATCTTCATAGGCTGAGCGACCACTGGCTGTTGGCTTGACCCCGTAGTATTTGCAGCCACTTGCGTGATCTCAAATTTGTTAGACAGCGCCGCACTGAGCCGCGCGTTTGCCAAGGTCATTTCGTACTGGTGTTCTACAGCCGATTTGGTCGCAGCGCGGAAGAATTTGCCAATGCGGTTTTGCGACTGGCCACTCACGGCTTGGGCGAGTTGGATGCCGATATCGTCTTTTGAAGTCAGTTGTAACGTACGGGTACGACGGTATTTCTTACTGGGCGACGAGCCTTCATCACTGCCATCGTCTGCAGCGTTGTGCTGACGCTGCGCTGGCTCGACCACCACGCTTTCTTCACCCAGTGACGCGCCAAGGCGGAGCCTATCGCCACGGTCTTTGCGCTTGATGGGTGGTGGTGGCTTTTTATTCGATTTGCCAAGCGTATGGACGCCGCTCTGCTTCACAGCAGGCGCTTTCGCTATCGCCTTGGCTTTGGCCTTGGCTGCTGCTTTTGCTTTTTCTGCTCTGGCGGCAGCTGCCACTGCATGGACTTCGGCCGTGATGGCTGAGGTGGCTGCTGTCGCAGCAGCACGGCTGGGACGCCCCGATGGTGCTGACGGCGACGGCGCGACTGCCTGCTGTTGTTGTTGAGGTGGCGCCATGGCATTCGGTGGCGCACTTGTGGAAACGGAAATGGCATCGTTGTTGCAGAGAACGCTCTGCACCGTTGTGGTTTGCAACGAATACTCGACCATCCGTGGTGGGAAACCCGAACGAACTGCAAGTATACGCGATCGCAATTAGTTTTAGTTTGTATAGGGTGGAAGAGACCCACAAAGCACCATCATAACCACGTACACGTGAGTTGCGCGCTGCTGTTGGTTGGATTTGGCATGGCCAACTGGCGCGCGACAAGAGCTGTGAAGGATACATTTTCCACCCATCGATGAGCACATTGTATGGATCCTATGACCACAGAGAGCAGCGAGAGAGAGAGAGAGTGAGGCACACAGATACTCGTATCACGTACTGCAGAAGTCTTTCATTGTCGCTTGCGGGGAGATCTCCACGGTCGCGGCTTTGCCCTTCGGATCGCGGAGCCGCAACGTCCACATCTTGGTCGCTGGTCTCTTCTTTTCCAACTGCAGCATCAACCTTCATATCAAGAAAACAAAAATAGTGATTAGCTTAGCGTAAACGAAAAGTGGAATTAGCCACACGGTACTTCAGGATTTTTGGTTAGGTACGGCCACGATGGCTTCTGGGTTGTCTGTAAAGTTCGCACGGCCTGGAATGTTCTGTGAAAGAGATCTCTGGGGAACCGTAACGTACTGATTTAGCATCAATGAAGGGGCACCATTTTGGCTCCATCGAGCAGCTCATTTTCCAAAAACAACCAAGGACAGCAGCCATGGCCGATGAAGCAGCGCTCACAGCATGGCAAGCGCAGCTCCAACAGGCAGATGACCCGCTCAGCAAGGAGCTTCTGTGTGTTGTGCGCCGTTACCATGGCCAGGTAATCGAGAAATCAGCCGATGGCGCCGTTCAGTTGCGCTGCTTCATTTCGTTGTCGGATCCGGATCTTCCCCCACAATTCAAAGGCGAATCAGAGCTGCTGGTCACTTTCCCAGCCACGTACCCATTGGAGGCAGCGCGATTAGATCTCAGTAGCTGGCAGCATCGCATGTCAAGCGAGCGTTTCAGTAGCGTGAACGACGCCGTCGCAAAGCGAGCGGAAGAGTTGTGCGGCATGTACGCGATCCGCAAGCTACTCACGTGGCTCGACAACAATATTTGTCGACTACTACAGGAGGGTGAAGCAGCAGCACCTTCAGTGTCGGCAGCGAGCGTGCAGCAGCAACAGCCTGTGGCTGTGGATGAGACGGCCACTGGCGAGGAAGCGGATGGCGCAGGGGACGAGAAGAGAAGCCGCCGGCAGTGTCGCTTTTATGCGCGAGGGATCACATGCAAAAGCGGCGATTCGTGCAAGTTTTCCCATGAGAAAGTGAAAGATACCAAGAAAAAGAACAAGAACAAGCCGAAGAAGAAGAAGACCGCACAGGACGCAGTTGGGGAAAACCATGTGGAAGGACACGTCCCAAGCGAAGCGATTGCTGTTGAAAATGGAGCAACATCCACAGCACAACGAGCAAGTGCGAGTGATGCAACCAACGTGGAAACTGGGACAACCCCGACACCAAAGCAGAAGAAGAAAAAGCCCAAGAAAGAACGCAAAGGGCTCTGCAAGTTCTTTGCCAAGGGCACCTGCCGCGATGGCGAAAAATGCAAGTTTTCCCACGACACCAAGCTTGCCAAACAGGTGGCGGCTGATGGTGACGACGCAGAGAAGGAGATCATGCCAAAGTCGAAGCGAGCAGGCATCATCATCACCGTGATTGGGCAGCCCGTCACGCCAAAGCAACCCACCGCAGACACCCAGGTCGCCGTAGCTGCTGCTGCTGACGTTCCCAGTCCACCGCCTCCATCTTCTTCCAGTGACTGGACATCCGAGCAACAACAATCTCTGGATGCAGCACTGCAAAAGTATCCTGCGACCATGGAGAAGAAAGAACGCTGGACAAAGATCACGCAAGACGTGGACGGCAAGTCACTGAACGACTGCATTGACCGCTACAAACTGGTGAGCGGACTGGTCCAAAGCGGCGCGCCGATCCCATTGGTCGCTGCACCGCCATCTCCAAAAGCGGCAGCAGTACAAGAACCGTCACCTCCGTCTCCTGTGGCTTCGCCAACCAAGCAGAACAAGGACAAGAAGAAGCCACTTGTTGATACCGATCCAGCCATCGCTGCCTCGTCCAAGATCATTCCCGATGCAAACCGCGTCCCCATTGAAACGGAACCCGAACTCAAAGGCTCACAGCTTCGCCTTGAAGATCTGTTTTTGTACCAAATCGGCACGCTGATCCCACACAAACTGGTATGCCACGTGCAGTGTTCCCATTGCCCATTGACTTTTGATGCGACGCTTTCCCTGGACAATGCGACAATCCAGAAATGGTGTCCGCGGTGCAGCACCAAGCATGTGGTCGCGCTGCGGCCTGTGTTTACGCATGCCCACAGCAATGTGCTCGCGTACATTGACAGTGAGAACTGTGTGGTCATGGATTTATTACCCAGCGATGTGCTGGCGTCTTGCCTCGAGTGTGGCAAGGAGGCGCTGCTGGAAAGGATCACGCCAGGCAGGCGCTTTGAGCAGGCGTGCTTTTCGTGCCACACCAAGCTCGCGCTCATGACCAAGCGCTTTGCAGTTGGCCACGTCGCCTCGGGCGCCGGTATGCCAGCGTCGTCTTCTGCTACTTCTGCTACTGGTAGTGCTACTTCACAGAGCAAAAACAACTCCAAGACCAAACGTGTTCTAGAGACTTTTGTGCTGGGCCAGCCACTGCCTCGCAATGGCGCATGTGACCATTACAAGAATTCGTTCCGCTGGTTTCGGTTCCAGTGCTGTGGCAAGGCGTTCCCATGCGACGTGTGCCATGATTCCAGTGACTGTGCCGATGCGAATACCGGTAAAATCGCAAATAAAGTGATCTGTGGGTTTTGCTGCAAAGAACAATCCAGTGCCACGAAAGAATGTTCTTGTGGCAATGCCATGGGCCGCCAAGTGAACAAATCCAAACACTGGGAAGGCGGCGCCGGGTGCCGCGATCCGACCAAGATGTCGGTGCTGGACAGGCAAAAATTCCGAGGCAAAAACAAAACCGAGAGCCAAAAGTCTTCCCGCGTGGGCATCATGGGCAAGCTTCGAACGATGCGCGCCGCGGAGCACCATCAAGGCTAGGGTCCATAGATACCGGGTTCGGATAATACTGAAAGATATGATTGCGTTTCAACGTATTAATACCTGTGTTCGGTATTAATACCGCGGCGGTATCCTCTTCAAATAGATGATCATCTTGGACAGGGTTTTCGCCCACTCTTGGTAAGATAACTGAGGGAAACCGACCAGACCGCAAAGCTGAAAAAGAGGTAGCGGATCAGATTACCAGTAAAAGGCAACACCATCTTTCTGCTGCCTCTGTGGAAGGGAAAAAGAGGTGAAAAGCGAGTTTGTCTGTATTAGTAACACCAGTGCCATCTCCCTCTATCTCCACTCTCTCGCGATCACTTCCTTACTGTCGTGGTGAGCGTTGCAGTTCCCATCCTTTCAATCTCGACTTCAACTGACGCCCAGTAGTTAGCACCCAACCATGGAGGTCAACGTCGTCTCCGAGGCGCTTCATCAACTCTACAGCCCACAGACGACGCCGCGTGTGCGGCGCCGCGCCGATTCGCTTCTTCAGCAGTTCCAGCGGTCGCCCGAGGCCGCGCCAACGGCACTTCAAGTGCTTCAAGCGCAAATCCCGCTCGTGAATCAAGATGACCCGACGCGCATGGCGCTGCGCAAGGCCGAGCGCATGTTTGCTGCATCTACTGTGTACTTTACAGTCGCGAACTACACGCGCAAGTACAAGCTGGAAGATGCGGCCCAGTGGACCCCGCTGGAACGCCAACAACATGACCATGTGACCAAAGAATTCGGTTTACTTTGCCAACAAGTATGGGATATCTTGACGGGCCCAAATGCTCTCGTAGAAGAGCAAAACGTGCAAACCAACTTGGCACTTTCCGTCGCCGTGATCTTATTACGGTTCCATGAACAGCAAAGCGATGCGACGTTTGTTTCGGCCGTGGAATGGCTCGTTTCGAACCAACAACGGCCTGCGTTGTTGGCAAAAAATGGTGGTTTCCCATGCGAAGTGACCAATTTTGCGATCTTGTTGACTTTGAAAGTGATCCCGGAAGAAGTGGACAACAAACGCGTCAGGTTCTCCAAGATGAAGCGTGCGCAGTGTGAAGTATTAGTGCAGCAAGCCGCACCGTACGTCGTCCAACAAGTGCTTCCAACGATCGCGAAGGCGATCGATGCAAATGAAACGCAGGCCAAGCTGCGAGGGCTTTTATTACAGTGTATTTCCAGCTGGGTCGAGTATGGTGATGTGCCGTCGACAGTCTTGCTGGAGAGTGGGCTTTTGCGGCGTGCGTTCCAGGAAACGATGACGCCGCTCTTTGCCAAGCAAGCCTTTGATGTGATCCGTGAGATCGTGCGAGCGGCGCGCCAAGATGGTGACCACGCGCAGCTGATGGTCGTGGTCATGGCCGAGTTTGTGCAGCTAGGACAGCATCTACGGAATACGCTCATGGAGACGACGACGACGACCACAACCACAGCAGAAGCTCCAGAAGAAAGAGCTGCTCAGCTCCAACGGCAGCAAGAAATGGCGTTTTTATTCCCACTTTGTGCGACGTCAATCAGTGAGTGTGGGCAAGCGTTTCTCAAGTTTTTGGTCGACCAAACCGTGGAAAACCACCATGCTGGAGCGAATTCCGAGCCATTGGTGATGGAGTTTTTGGAGACGGTTTTGTTTTTCACCAGTCTCCATGATATTGAAACGTCGAATGAAACCATGGCATTTTGGATCGATTTCAGGCAATACGTCGCAGGCAAACACGACCACATAGGACAACAGCAACACCAACAATTTGATTTGTTTATCTCCCGGTTGCTCAATATTTTGGTGGAAAGAACCCAAATCCCAGAAAATTTTGAGACTTTTTCCCAAGCCGTGAAAGAACAGTTTAGTGTGTACCGGAACGATGTGCGTGCTGTTTTTCGCTCGCTGGCGACTGTGAGCAAAGAAAGTGAAGACAAGTTTATCGTGGATGCGATTTATGCCATTTTCCACCAGTACGAGCAAGTCGATGCAACGGCGGCCGCGGCGGCGGGCCACGTCGTGGACCCATCGTGGTGGCGCAAGACCGAAGTGTACGTCCACGCGCTCAGTGCGTTGTCGAAATCGCTTCGTGAAGATGATTTATCGCTTGTGCCACGCGTGTTTGACTATTTATCACGGAGCAAGCCGACCCACCGCGCGTTGCAACGGACGACTACGATTTTTCTTGGTGTCGCGAGCCATTGGTTTGCCAAGAACCCGTCGTTTATTGACCCGTTTGCGTTCCAGATTTTGTCGCGAAGTCTGGATATCTCGGAGGCCCACCATAGTTTCCCGTTCCGCACACGCGAGCAAGAAGACCACGTGGGATCGGTCGCACTGAGGAAGCTCGCGACTGCTTGTGGTGTCCATTTGTTCAGTCCGCTGTGGATGGAGTCGATCTTGCAGCTGTACCATGCCAACCTGGTCGCGTCGCCACGAAAGACCGCAAGCTTGGTCGGTGGAAGTGTCTCGCTCATCGTCGAGTCGGTCGCGCTCATTTTGGCCAACGTATCGTACAAAGACGCGACGCCCGTCGTGGACCAGTTGTGTCGCATCATGTTTGACGAGTACCTCACCCGGTACAGCACGATGAATCCAGAGGACGACGATGCGGTCGAGTTTTTATGCGCTATTTTGACCCATTTGAGTGTCTTAGCGACCCAAATCCCACCACAAATCGACCAAGAAGTGCCCCACCCAGTGATGACTGTATTGCAAAAAAACTGGGCGTTGATGGAAACAATTTTACGTGCCTATGGTGGGAATGAAGAAGTCATGGAAAATTTTTGTGGGGTGCTTGTGGGTCTTTTTGAAAATATCCGTTTCCAAGCACTGGAGCTCGCGGGTGCGATCATGAACCATTTACTGGAACAATTTGCAAGAACTTTTGACGGCAATTTCTTAAAAGTCATCAAAGGAGTGATTTCGTGCGCGGGGGACGATGACGAGACCATGGCCAGC
>JAADWJ010000914.1:0-10493 GCA_023336165.1 Pythium monospermum | reverse complement strand
GAAGAGTGAAAAGTGGACCAAGCCACTACATCTGCTTCCGCCCGGCATCGAGTTCTTCCAGAAAGTGTACAAGTGCGTGCACGCAGACTACCAGAAAAAAAGGGGCAGTGGAAGACGGTATCAAGCCGCTACAAAGTACACGAAGTGTGAAGCGCGAATTACGGCCGAGGCGACGCGAGATCCAACGACTGGCGAATGGACCATCGTGACATCCAAAGAGGTATGTTGACAGTGACGTTTTATGTCTTTATCCAGCTTACTAACGCACACGGTGGATGTACAGAACACCCTCCGCAATCATGTCTGTACTGAGCACACGTTTTTCGCGTATTTGAATCACTCCAAGATTGATGATTCCATTCTGTACGAACGCGTCGCGGCACAAATTTCAGTGGGTGGCAATCCGCGACAAATCCGCGCACAAATCAGCTCCGCGATTGGCTACAACTTCTCACGCACGATGTACAGCAATTTGAAACATTACCACTTGGGCGGCGGGCTGGCAGCATTGAATCTCGAGCGTCTGGTCGAGCGTGTGTCCAGTTTCGAAGGGGCACGCTGCGCCATGGTCAATGATCGAGACGAAACGGTACGCGGTATCATTTTCCAGACGGGAATACAGCGCGAGATGTTCCAGCGGTTTGGCGACAGTCTTGTATTGGACTGGACCCACAACACCAACAATTTGGGCTTTCATCTGGGTACGTACTCGTGCTACCCTGCTATTCGCCGTATTACTACTGCACCGGTGGTCTTAACACCCTTCTTTATTTCACCACAGGTTGCCTCATGGTTACAAGTGCCAGTGGCAAAGGCGTGTCAGTTCTGGATTTCCTCAGCCTGTCCCAGAGTAAAAAAATGATGAAGACGGTGCTGTCGTTTTTCGTCGAAGGGAATCCTGGAGCGCGTGAGAAGGTGAAAGCGTATATTCGATAAAGACTACAAGGAGTGGTCGGCCATCAAGGAGGAGTTCCCTTTGTCCGCCGTGGTCTTGTGCCAGTTTCACGTGATCAAATGGTTCAAGACAGCCATCGCAAAGAGTGAGTACAACATCGCGAAGACAGATCGGCCGGCGGTGAAGAAAACCCTTCGTTGTATGGTGTACGCAGAGTCACATGGCTAATTTGAGCGCCAGAAGGGTCTGCTGCGTTCTTTGTTGGGTAGCGAGCACCGCGCCAAGTTCCATGGGTATATGGAGAGGCGTTGGTACTCTATGACAGAGCAGTGGTCCGATTTCAAGCGTGGGAAGGTATTCATGGCCGGCAACACCACGTCAAATCGACTTGAATCGCACTGGATGCAGCTGAAGGCAGTGCTGTTGCGTCGCGAGTGTGCTGAGCTCGTCGAGTTCATCACAACGACCCAACGTCACACGGACACGCACCCGTTCGTTGTTCCAGCGCTTCGCTTACTCAGTGTGTCGCGTGCAGCACTGGTGAAGCTGCAATGGATCAAGATGCTAGCTCGCGAGTCATGGTACTCAGCCACCGCCAGTGAGACGCCAGCTGTCTTCAGTGTGATGATGACGTCCGTCCCCGGAGTCACTTTTTCGGTCGATATGGCGACACGGCGCTGTTCGTGCCGTTTCGCGGTCAGCCATGAGTTGCCGTGCTGGCATCAGTTTGTTGTTGCCAGGAATAATCTTTCGCTCTTGGTCTTCCCACCGGACGCCGTCCCCCGTCGATGGAGCCTGGAAGCAGAGTCTGAGCTCGTAGATTCTTTGAAGACGGCCATCGACGAGCTCGCAACTGTGACGGTGTCTGCGGTGGTGGATGCGGCGGACGAAAGAACACCCACGCTCGGTGGCGTTGTCCAAGTCACCACCAAGTTGTCGACGCGGCCCCGCGCGGTATCATACATCAAGCTTCGGCGCCGCGAAGCCAGTGATACAGTCGTGCTTGATGCGATTGAGAAGCGCAATATCGCATCTGCTCAGTTCCAGCGTGTCCACCTTCCGATGATGGAGTTGGGCACACCACGCTTTTGGGAGTTCTCGATGAAGCTGGAAGAGCTGCTGTCGTCTTTCCTGGCGGATTTTTGTGGTACAGCTTCGAACGCCCACGTACAAGCAACCACGGAGACGAGCACACACCCGTCGCCAACTCAGGTCGTGCAAGAACAGGACGAACCGCGTGTGGGTCGTCGCGGTCATCAAAACTGCGATGCTGGCGGCGTGGACGATGCTGGCGAAGGCGACATGAGTGACGAAGATGGCGAGTCTGGGTTGCCTGAGAATGTGGAAATGGATGAGTGGGAGTTCAACGAAGAGACGGACTCGCATAGATTTGACGGTCTCGAGTGTGTGAACGAGCCTTTCTTGGATGAAGAAGAAGTGGACGAGGAGGACTTGTACGGGTTGGCGGCCGCGACCGATGATTTGGACATGCGCAATTTGTGGGACAGCCAGGCGTCTTCTTTACATCTCGGTGAAGAACCACCTGAGAGTCAGTCTTCTTTCTCGTCCGTCCAGGGCGGTGCGATTCAGCGCACTCTCACCTGACGAGACGACTGGGCGTTTGCAAGCATTGCTTTCTGAGAAAGATGACTATTTTGGTCCAGTTGGATACGGAGACGCATTTGCGCAGCAAATGGTACAGCTCCTTGAGTCACCGCTGTCCCAGTCGCCTATCCTGGAAAGCGTGTGGACTCGTTGGAAGATCGCCTTCGTTGTCTCGACGGAGTTTCACAAGAGCTTATCAGTGCCCCGTTGAGTACACGCACGCCAGTTCGCAGAACACGCGCTGAAGCCTCGACGTTGCTTGTGGGCAACGACACCCCTTCCAGCAACACCAGGAGCAGTGCAAAACGTAAGGCTCTCGCAGAACCAGCGCGCGTCGATGTTGTGTGCAACGGGGCAGTCGAAAGCCGTCGGATTCTCAGAGAGCCCAAGTGGAAGCTCCCGTCTGCACGCAAAGGTGAACCACGTCAAGCCGGGCAACAAGAATCCAAGAGATCACGCATCGCGGCGGTTGTGTCTCGGTCTGACTGCCCAGTTTCTCTTGTGGAATTCATGCACTTGCTCAAGCATACAGCACTGTTTCGATTTGAAGAGTTGCACGACCAGTATCCGCGTCTGTACACTGAAACGGTCTTCGGAGGTCGCGTGGTCGAGGCTTGGTGCGAAAGCAAGTCGTTTCCAGTCGAGGCCATCAATTTTGTTGTTCCAACCGCGCTCGCTGAGAAAATGCTCGCGGCGATCAAGACAAAGCGAGAGGGGACAACATGAAGTGACGAGCAACATGATGGTGTGAGATACGTGGCCAAAGTGTATGGGATGGCGCAGGGGACCGATGAGGAGTCCGTCCGAGCAGTACTGGCGCTGGGCAAAATGATGATGATGTGCAAGCGTTTCCAACGTGACATCGATTGGCTTGATGACGACGACCTGTGGGCTTCAGCACCTTCCGTGGATAGCCTTTCTTTTCTGGAAGAATATGCTGTGGAGTGTGGTGTTGACGACTTGCTTGGGCTGAAAATGATGCGAATGATACTCGCGCAGCCATTCAGCAACGATCAATGAATACAAGTCTCACATTGCAACCGAGCAGCCACACAAGCTCGGCTGAAAACGCGCCTGGTCCCGCAACGACCGAGGTCAAACCAGTCCGAGTGAGTCACATTACGGTGTCTGAAATCATCGGGCGTTTACAGCGAGACGGCTGGCTCAACGACCGTGTCGTCAATTTCACTCTCCACGTCCTCGCTGCAAAGTACCCCGGGTGGTCGTGATCGATTCTCTCAACCAAGGAAAAATCAAGATACCACGCGATGTGCTGAAGCAATAAAGGCTCGTTGTCTTCCCCATCAACTTCAAGCACGCGCACTGGTGTATTATTTGTGTGGCATTTGACTGGGAAATGGACACTCACACTGCATTCGCGTACGACCCATCCGATCGTAGAGCGTGGGACCAGCCGCTCGCCTCTTCGTGGACAGAGTGGAGCCTACCTCTGCTCCAGGCATGGTACGACCGCGATGAGCGCCGCCAACTACCAGTCACAGACTTGACTTGATATACAAACACAAAAAGTAAAAAAGTAAAAAAAAAGCAGGAGAGTAGGAAGAAGTAGCAAAGTAGAAAAAGTAGGAAAGTAGGAAAAGTAGGAAAAGACCACAAGTAGGAAAATAGGAAAAGACACAACATGAGCAGCGAGTTGATCACCATTCCTCATTTAGTAAGGTGGATCTGCGCTGCGACCTTTCGCGTTTTGCATGGATATTTCACTTGGATATTTGGATATATTCCAGATAATAACCGAATAACGGTTATTTAAGGCTTTTTGCGCAAGTGCTCTAAATGGATAGGCGCACAAAAGGTTTGGCTGACAATAAGAATATAAAGGGCATGGGGCCTCTATAAACCCGTAGGAATCTCTACTTCATAATATGTATTCATATTTCCGAGGTTTCCATGTAAAGATAGAGGTAATTTGGCCCCAACTTCAACCACCTGGTTGAAGTTCGGCCTGGTAAAATAACCATAAAGTGGTTATTTAAGCCCTTCACTATCGAATTAGATTTGCAAGAAGGGACAACTTTTTTTGTAGAATGACACGTCGCGCACCGTCGAATGGACTGTATAGAAGCGTCGGAGGACTTTCGGACGGTGCAGGAGTAGATGCGGAAGAGAGTGCTGGGGTCGTCACAGTTGCTGGAGTTGTCATTGGTGGCAACGGACTATCGGTACACACGGCTCCACTATGGACTAGAGAAGACGAGTCGGCAACTGAGACGGCGACATTTCTTGGCTCCGTCGATCCCTCTCCGGCGTCGTGACGGAAAATCTCGCGTCGAGCTTTAAACAGTGTAGAAGACCTTTTGATATTTCCGTTGGTGTTGAAGAGTCCACGGGGAAGATAGTATTCGTAAAATTTCTTCCAGCAACTCCAACTCTCGTGGGGGCACGCGATCAGCGCGCGGCCAGGCTCGATTGGATATGTATTGGTACACAAGCAAACGTTGTGTTGTAAGCAGAAATTCGTCTTCATCGTCTGGGCTCTTCCTTCAAACAGACAAACTTTGCAGCCGCGTTTCCCGCGCGTCGCCTCTGGGAACTGCGTTGACGACAAAACGAATTGGCACACTTCTACAGTTGGTGTACGCGGCATCGATGGTGCGCGTGGAGAAACGGCAGCCAAAGACGCTGTCGTCGACGACACATTGTCAGCGAACAACATGCCTTCGTCATCGCAAAGATCCTTCCATCTTCCTGTTATCAGCTCCGACGACAAGTCAACCATGAAGTCACGATGAGAATTACGAACGGGAGCGTTATCGAAGTTGCGCAAGCCCATCGTAATATATCCGTTGACACGGGCGATATCGATGAACGCAAGCGCTAGTTTCTTGTGCCACTACTCCATCGAATGGCCGTCTGCCAGGGACTTGGCCCGCAACTGATCGAGACGATCCACACCTTGCATGTTCTTGTGTTACTCAGACACACACTTCGGTGCTGGAATTTTCACATGTTCTCTTCCAATCAGCCTTGAGACTTCTCCAAGCTCTGACGAGTCAGCGTTCGAGAGGATCTTGACAGTTGCAGCATCCTGCCACGACGCTGCGACCATTTGACCCGTCTTGCTAGTGTGTTGGAGATATGTCCCGCGCGGCTCATGGTCTTTTTTGGAAAACATATGAGCTTTTGGGAAGTGGGCAGACGTTTCCTTGATTGTCCCCCTCCCATACATTCCGACCTCCCTCAAACTAAGAAGAAGCGTCACGGAAGGGTAGAAGTTGTCAGTGTTGATAATTCTCTTCGACCCATGGAACGGTCTCGTCACTTCAAGAACGATCTCTCGAACGCTTGACGAAAACTGAAGCCTGTCTTCAAAGCTGCGTGCTTCCATGGGAGAAATAACGCCTTTTAGTCGATCGCCCATCTCACTGCTGCAGTGCAGACGAATGCCAACCATGAGCCACGTGGTCGCACAGCGACAAGCATATATTTTGAAGTGGTACTTTCCAGTCGGCTTTGAAGCGTTGTAGACAATCAAGTGACGACCGTATCTCGAGCGACATGCAATGCTGGACTCGTCGACGGCTAAATTTCGCCCCAGTACCACCTACTTAGTACTTGTATACTTGAGCATGTTGATGAGCGGCCGAATTCGCGCAACAGGATCCTTCTTCAACTTCGCTGTGGACACGTTACACCGAAAGCTCAGATTTTTTCGGATGAACTTGAAACGCTTGAGCGTCATCAAGTCTTCAAGCCCAAGACTGCTCTCGCCTTCAAAGATCTCGCGTTCCACTTGTTTCCCCCAGTAGTTCGAGTATTCACCCTTGTCAACCACCGTCATGTAGAACAAAATGCCAAAAAATATGAGCAATTCCTCCAGTGTCACAGGAAGCCTTTTTTGTGCTTCAGCATACTCATTCGTCTCAACGACAACTGTCTTCCAGTAAGACAACGGCAAGTAAGCAAAGAAGCTGGACGAAGCTGTCTCGAAAAGATGGCGTTTCTCCTTAAGCAGTTTGGTTTCAGTAGTCCCGTCGGCATGCGAAAAAGGTCTGCTGGTTCTTGCATATGCTTGCTTGGCTGAAAGTCAAGACTGGTGATCTGTTCAACCAATTGCAAATTTGCCGGCAAAACTTGACGTGAGTGAAAGAGATCCGGGGTCCCATCCAAGACGACCTAGTCGTCTAAACTTTTGCCGAGATCACACTCCTCCGATTTGGGAACTTGGCAGATGAAACGCCAGCTTGCTTTGTTGAAGGTGCCGCCCGATACCGTCGCATAGTTTTCGATACTTTCCTCAATTTTTAGAACGCTTAACCTTGAGGAAATGCTTGGCTGTCATATAGTTCGTCGAAGTCCAGCGTACTTCTAATTCGTCTTCTGCCACTTTCTTCCCGACAATCTTCTTTGGACGAAAGACACGACCAGACAAGTATAACCCCTTGGTTTCTTTAAACAAGGCCAGAGGCATCCAATCTTCTTGTTCGGCACAGAACGCCACCATCTTACCGAAGAGTAGATCACGCTCCCTGGGCGCCACGGTGGCTATCTCTATAGGCGGACCAGCCTTTGGCTTACGCGGGGGCCACGGTACCCGCGAAATTTCCTCTTCGGTTAGGATGGGATTTTTCTTTGCTCGCAGTACCTTCACTTTGGTCACTTTTTTTTTCGTGGAGGGACGTTGGCTCCGTTCTTGCGTGGCTTTTTTTGTGCTGGTCGGACGGTGGCTCGCTTCTTGGGTACGTGGCCAGCAGTTTCGATGATGTTGTTGAAGCAATCGCGGCTGCAATAGCAGGTATCATTTGGAAATTCGACGATGTCTTGGCCAGATGAATCCTTCAAACCCAACGATATACAGATGTCGGTAGCGCAGAAATGATGCATCGGCTTCTCGCAGCGGACACATGTACTTCCCAGCCCAGAGGGACCGTCGCCGCACGTGGCACACACCTGAGGGGCGTCACCACCATTGCTTGGCGTCGTGGATTTCGATTTATGGCTACGGGAGACGGGAGCATTTGATTGGCTGATTGATTTGAAGGAATGAACAAATCATCACGATACAGATGTCACCCAGAATGATGTCATCCAGAATGATGCCATCCAGAACACACGTGCATGTGTGAAACCTTGTGATTCGCTGAAAGTCGACAGAATGTCAGCCAACATCAAAGATGTCAACCAGACCGATGTCATCCCGAATGGTGTCGCTGCCGAACAATTTATTCGCAAAGAAGAAGAAGTCGTCATTTAATGGGGGCTTCCCCGCCTATTTGATGCGGCATGGGCGTCGGAGCTACCACGAATAAAGGAGACAAACTCATAAGAGAACAAATATATTACAGGGTTTGTTTAACCCTTTCGTGGCCGATTTTCGTATAATAACCACTTTATGGTTATTTAAGCCCTTCACTATCGAATTAGATTTTGTCAGAAGGGACAACATTTTTTGTAGAATGACGAGAATTCAGCTATTTTGTCCAATGGAAATCGCTCGGATTTTGAAAGCTTTCACTAAATGAGTGGGAAAATGAAAACTAACCGGTAGTTTACGTCTGGCCGGTACTTTACGGTTTAGTACGTGTATTTTTGCAACCAGCGTCACGTTTTTCTCACATGGAATCTGATTTTTGCTGCCAGCGTCACTTTTTTCTCACATGGAATCTGATTTCCACAAGCGACACGCTGGCAATGCACAACTGAAGATTCACTCAACCCGTTCAAAAGTTTGGTAGGGCTACATATATTGTACATAGTGGTCAGTGAATTTATAAGTGTATTGTACTGTTCAATGCTCTGTAGGTGCTGCACAAATAAAGAACGGTACCATGGATGTCAATGCACAGAAGTGTCCAATTCCCAAGAAAATATACAGGACCCTGAAATTCACTGTACTGTATGCGCGGCACATTTCCAATCGAAAAAAAATGAACAAAAAAACAGCTTTCCCTGTTTGTGCAATGTTTTGGACTTATCGGTAAAAACAGGTATTCATTGTGACAAATAGAACGGACGTGTTTTAATTTTTCAAAAGTGATCATATTGGACAGGGATTGTTTTTACCGATTATATGCACTGAGTGGAATGGCGCGCTTGTATGCTGACTGCACTGTATTTCCCAAGAATTGAACAGTACAGAACACTCTGTATACAAGTCTGTTCTATTTGTCACAATGAATACCTGTTTTTACCGACAAGTCCAAAACATTGCACAAAACAGGGAAAGCTGTTTTTTGTTCATTTTTTTTCGATTGGAAATGTGCCGCACATACAGTACAGTGAACTTCAGGGTACTGCATATTTTCTTGGGAATTGGACACTACGTTCATTGAAAATGGGCTCGGAGGTAACGCGATCAGTTGCGTGCGGAAACGGAACCCAGAAAAAAGTGGTACTCTGTATCTTCGCCGCCATGTTTTTGTTCCAAGATTAGATTTCTGTGTGAAAATAAGTTCCCACCACCGATTGTCCAATCAAACGCCCAGCGCAAAAAGGCTAAAATGACCGGATTCTGGTTGTTATACGCAAATTCAAATTTAATCCAACTCGAAAACACTGGAAAATCCGAAATGTCGCTGCTATAACAACCACTTTATGGTTATTTAAGGGCTTCACTATGGAAATTGCCCCATACAAATTTCAAGATAAAAAAGCGACCACGAAAGGGTTAAGAAGCCGAATTGTTGGCCTGACTTGTTCGAAAGCCGATGCAATTGCTTCGCTGTGATCCAAACTCCCAAAGCGCACTTGAACATCCACGTCGAAAAGTTCCCTCGCCTTCAAGCGAACAATTTCAAACATCTTCACGTACACCGCAGTGCTTTCCGACCTTACGAACATGTAAACTCATGGGATGAAGCGATGGACATGCTCGTTGCGCGACCACGCCACGGTCTCAGTACCACAATCAACGAGAGTCCACCCATTAAAGTGGAGTTTGTAAGTACCATCCGTCGCACACACCAGCTCGCCAGGCTGGTCGCGCACCGCGTGGATCACGTTACGAAACAATCGATGTGAGGAGACAATGACACCAAACGAGCTTGGAGAATCCCTGCTTGCCTCATTGACGAAAGTGTCCAATAAGATCATGTCATCCATGCGAGCATCGGTCGGATCGTCCACCATGTGAAATTGGTCGCGGGTGCTGCCATGCCGTCCACTCGCCCAAGCATTGAAAGTGGCATAGTCGGTGATGTCCCAACCATGGAGGTTTCTCTTCAAGTACGCCTTGCGATTTTCAATCTGGCGTTGATCTGGAACAAGCGTCAAAGTGCTGGGCGCGTTGCGGTACTTCTACATAAGTACGTTACGTACGTTGGCCGCACCCCATCCAATTCGCAGCATCCCATCAATTTCTTCGCGCATGGACAGACTTAATCCATGCCGTGTCGCGAGGGAGGGAGCTGCGGAGTAACGACCGCCTTCCCATAATTGGTACTGCTCCTCGCCGCCGATGACAAGGAACGTCTTGATCTTGAGGCGGTGGCCACACGTCTCGTGCGACATGCACTTGGATATTTGACCGAGCGTTGAGCCGGACACGTATCGCGTGTCATACGCATATATGAAGCGATTGAACGTGTCTCGGGCACCCAAAGCATCAACAAGTTCCGAAAAGTTCCAACCAGGGTGAACTTTCTCCTCGCCGGACCAAGATCAGGATCATCAACGTCGCGGGGCCCGTCGCTGTCGTACGAAAAGTCTTGGGACAATTGATCCGAATCGTCATCACCGCCCACATGAACGTGAGCACGCTTGCTTGGGTGTCCAACCTCGTCATCTTCTTCACTCTGGTACCCGCCATCGTCACTACCGTAGTCGCTTGCGTTCGAACCAGAGTCACGGCCCTGAGCGTTGGCTTCATCATCGCTTTCTTCAGCGAAAACTGTTCCGGCTTCGACGCCGCAGCTTCCTTGGTTTCTTCGGTGTCTCTGGTGCGCTTCATCTTGAACTTTGAGGAATGACCCTTGTTGGCAACAAAATGCCACGGCTCGCAGTAGGGGGGGGGGGGGGGGGGGGGGGGGGGGGG
>JAADWJ010000913.1:0-10495 GCA_023336165.1 Pythium monospermum | reverse complement strand
CTTGACATCAACACATCGCCTGAAACGCCGCTCGTTGAAGTACCACTGCGAATCGTAACAGCACCGCCAGCACCGCTGCCAGATGTATCGCCACCAGACACGACGACATCTCCACCAGTGCCACTCGTAGACGACTCGCCGCCAGACAACAAAGAATTTCCAGCATCACCAGACTGTGACGTGCCAGACGAAATATGAACGTGCCCAGAGTCTACGCGTCCAAGAGAGTCGCCAGCGATTAAGACGATGGAGCCACCAATGGATTCTGCTGATGTTCCAGCGGATAAGGTAATATCTCCGGCGCCGCCTGGAGAGGACGAAGTGGTGATGACGAAACTTCCAGACGAACCAGATCCAGTCGATTTTGACGTCTGGAGACTGACAGAACCGGAACTTTCAGCGCCGGAACCAGAACTGATCGACACCGCACCGCCAACATCACTGGAGTTGCCTGCCAAAATGTTGACATTTCCTCCGTCACTTCCAACTCCGGCGACGACATCGATGTCTCCAGCTTGACCTGACGATGAATTGCCTGACGCAAGTTTGATGGATCCTGTGGCGGACTCTGCATTTGCAGATCGAAGAACAACCGACCCAGATTGTACTGTATCAGCTCCACCGCCTGATGCTACCACAACGTGCCCAGAGGCACTGGTTGTTTGTGCGCTGCCAATGTAGATGTTTGTGCTCGTCGATGACTTCGCGGAGTGAACAATGGAATCGTGATTAACCACCAACCCTCCAACCACACTAGTTTCGTTTGAAGCGATGGTAATGGAGCCTTGAAGATTGCTTGAACCGCCAGTCACCATGGAAATTGAACCGGGGACTCCAGCACTTGTTCCACCGGTCGCCAAGGTCAATGAACCACTGCTGCCCATACCACTCGAAGTTTCAACTGAGATATTCCCAGACGAGAAGCTCCCCAGACCACTCAAAAGTCGGATGCCACCACCTTCCACATTTTGTGCACCCGAATTACCGCCTTCAATATTCACAGATCCGCCTTCGGCATCCTTGGAGTCACCCGCCGCCACATCCACAGATCCACTTTTGCGGCTTGAGTCACCACTAGCCACAACAATATCACCACTTGTGCCCTGAGCAGAGGAACCTGAAAACACGTGGAGATCACCACTGTTTCCTGCCGGAGAAGCTTTGGCATACGAGCCAGCAGCGGCAGTGGAGACGTCAACATTTCCACTCGCTTCCGGGCTGTTTGGGCCAACCCTGAACCGACGGTGTTGGGCATGCAATGCACCGACGAGATCCAGCGCAATATTTTGCTTGTTTACTTCGTGAAAATGATCCAGGCTGAAATTCTTTTCTGGCAATACGAACTTCGAAATAGAAACGTACTCCGGGAAGGTCTCAGCAACTTGCTGAGCAATCACACCGCGCACTACATTGTCACCAACTCCACGAATTTCTTGCCACATCTTTGAATACTTGTAACTTTTGATTTCCAAGCCTTGCATGCGCTGCAGAAGATCATCTTCATCGACATCTTGGATATCCGTCTTGATTCGTCGATCTGACGGATACGTTACTTCAGTGAACTGTGCTGGAACGTGCGTGACCATCTTATCTGACTGCAAACGCCAAATAATTTTCCCGGGAATCGTGGTCTCCATGTGTGCAACAGTCACCTCTCCAGTCTGGAGCGACACATTTAAATTGTTTCCACCGATGATTTCCATGTTCGACGAGTTATCCGCTCCAATCTTGACCGAGCCATCGCCCGAGACTTGAATAAACCCGCCGTCACTGTTTCCACCGTACAACTTGACGTCACCGCCTTGGCTTGGCGAAGAAGCGTCCGTTCCGAGGCCGGCACCTCCATGAAGCGAGACATCGCCCCCGAGACCATTTTTGACTGCCGACGAAGCACCACCAACAATACGAACTGACGCGCCTTCAGCCGACGAGGTCTCACCGGCTAAAACGGCAATGTCGCCACCATCATCGGAAGCCTGCTGCCCAGTGCTAAGCACAACAGACCCTGAGCCTCCAGCGGTTGCGGTGCCAGTTGCTAGCGATACACTTCCAGTTGATCCAGCAGACTCTGCGTTTGCTGTAACGATGACGACATCTCCACTTGTCGCAGCGGTATTGAGACCAGACAATATCTTGACTGCACCACCAACACCGCCAGAAAAACTTGTGTCGCCAGCCGAAATAGAGACATTTCCACCATTCGCACCTTGACCACCTCCAACGAACAAATTCACGCCTCCTGCGCTTCCAGAGAGAGAGTTCCCAGTTTCAATCGCGATCGAGCCGGAGGTGCCAGTTTCCGTCAGACCAGTTTGAATAGAAACAATACCGCTGGCACCATTACTTCCCGACGCAGCTGAGCTGATTTCCACATCACCACTTGAAGAAATCGTAGAGGCTCCAGACGCGACCACGACAGATCCTCCACTCGATTTGGCACCAGCACCACCATTGATGCGAACTTGGCCACCAACGTCGACTTGGTCATTCATACCGTATGATGCACCACCAGCTAGCTCGACATTACCACCATTGCCACCGTTTTTTTCGTCAGCATTGAGCCCAGCACCAGCCGACACGTGAACGGATCCTCCATCAGCAAATGCTGCGGAAGTACTTCCTGATGCGACCACGACATTGCCACCATTGCCGAACGTTGCCTGTCCGATGGTAATTGTAAAGTTTCCTCCACTACCGCGATCGGCATTCCCTGTACTGAGTGAGATATTGCCCGAACCAGGTAAACCAGTAGAGGCACCAGTAGCAACCGACACGCTACCCGAAAAACCGGATTTTCCAGCGTCTGGAGTCTGGAACTTGAGCTCACCGCTGTTGGTTGAAGAACTGGCACCTGATGACACCTCAACGTTGCCACCTCCATCGGGATGGGATGTAACGCCACCGACAACGACGACAGCTCCACCGCGACCGGTTGAACCCGCACCAACAAGCAGCGAAATATCACCTCCTTTACCCGCTTGAGACAACCCAGTAGAAATGTTCATCGCGCCTGACGTTGCAGAGCGAGACACGCCAGTGTAGAGACTCACTGTTCCGCTCCCCCCTCCAGCACCACCACGGTTCGAGCTAATATCCACATTTCCGCTGCTTCCGGGGAACGACACACCCGACACGATTGTTGCCGAACCTCCTTTGGTTGCTTGTGTTGCACCTGCGTGCAAAAGCACATTTGCTGCACCCTTCGCACTGGAACCGCCACGCAAGTTGATATCACCACTGGTGCCAGACACAGCACGACCAGTTCGAATTGCCACTTGGCCCGTGTTCTCATTGTTTGAAACTCCAGTTGCAATGTTAACACTGCCAGTCGAGGCACTCAGCGGCTGCACGGAATCACCGGTAGCAACGAACACGTCTCCACTGGTTGATGAAGTGGCATTGCCAGTCACGAGACGGATGGATCCACCAGTCGAACCAACTGCCTTTCCACCATTGATATTCACAGAACCAGCTGGATCTAATGACCGACTCATGCCATCGGCGTTGCCACCCGAGACAGACACATCACCGCCATTGCCGCCATCCTTGGTATCACGACTGCTTCCTCTTCCACCATCGACGATCACGGCGCCACCAGTAGCACCACCAGCCGTTGCTTCACCTGCTCGAATAATCATGGCTCCTCCATCGCCCACGTTGCCAGTACCCACCACGGCTTCGATATTCCCGCCACGTCCACCGGTTGCTGGACCAGTATTCAAAGTAATGGATCCAGCTGGCCCTGTCACAGTGATTCCAGTGTTCAGACGAATGTCCCCACTAACACCAGCGCGTCCGGACGCATCTGTAGCGATGGTTACGGTTCCACTGTCGCCCAACTCGCTGAAGCCTGAAGTCATCGAAACGTCGCCACCATTCTGTCGAGCAGCACCTGTGGATCCGCCGGTCATCTTCATATCTCCGCCCTTCAGCGAACTGCTTTTACCGCCTGATACATCAAACGAGCCACTGCGTCCAGCAACGGCATCCCCTGTGCGAAGAGTGAATCCGCCAGAGTCGCCCTTGACACTTCGCCCAGTCTGAGAATGGATGTTCCCACTGGCTCCACTCCAACCAGAGTTAACCGTAGATATATTCAAGCCTCCACTTGTCGTCTTGATGCTGTTCCCCGTGATGAGATTGATACTGCCACCGGTACCCGCAGCTGCCGCACCACCCGTCACAGAAACTGTACCACCATTGTCACCATCAGCTCCACCGTATGCTTCACCTCCAGTGATACCGACAGCTCCACCACGTCCACCACCAGTCTTCACCTTGCTGTTGCCAAGACCAGCAACCATAGTGACATCACCGCCAGCGTAGCCTGCTTCCCAAGTTTCACCGGCCGAGACGGCTACAGCTCCACCTGTACCCTTGTATCCCCAGCCGACGCTCAACGTAATATCACCGCCGGCACCGCCTTTAGAGTTGCCTGTGACAAGATTGGCGGACCCAGAAGCTCCACCGAGCGTTGCATTTCCCGTGCGAAGGCTCAAAGCACCGGAGACGCCGCCTCGACCAGAGTTTGCGGACTGGAGCTCAACATCTCCACTGCACGTTTGACGACCTTCCCCAGACCAGATCTCGATCTTGCCACCAGTTGATGCCGCCGCCGTTCCACCTTCGACATGCACTAGGCCACCGATATCTTTTCTGTAAGCCATTCCTTTCGCTTCTCCGCCAAAAACTTTAAGAGCGCCGCCGTCACCGCCATTCGTGGTGCTCGGGTTGGTTCCAGCGCCGGCACTCAGGCTCAGCATCCCGCCAGAATATCCAGCGTCTACAAAGAAATGTAATTGAAATTGAGGGCATTAGTGTCACCAATCCTGACATCCAATAACGGCAGGTGAGACACATACCAGAGCTGTCACCAGCGGTAATGATGGCGTCACCGCCATCTTTGTAGTTCCCGATGCCGACTGCAGCAACAATATCTCCTCCGTGGCCTTTCACTCCGCGTCCAGTATTAATTTTGAACGAGCCTGAATTCGCTGCTGTGGTTTTTCCCGTCGTGAACGACATCGAGCCTGATCCACCGCTGAAACCCGCATTCGGCGTCTGAACGATGAGGTCTCCGCTGGTTGTCTGGGTGGAACCACCAGTGGTGGCAACGACGGCGCCTCCTGTCGCCCTGTCTTGAGTTGTACCTGCAGACAAACTCAAGTCGCCACCAAGTCCTCTTTGCCCGAGTCCGACTGATGCGTCGATGAATCCGCCTTTACCACCAGTTGCATCGCCGGTTTTGACTGAAACCTCACCACTGTCACCAGCCGTTGACGTGCCCGTGGTGAGTCTTAGATAACCGCTCGTTCCTTTCGCACCCGCGTTCGCAGTGCCCAAATCAACGACTCCGCTGTGAGTCGACTCACTAAAACCGCTCGTCCCAGTGATATCACCGCCACGACCCTTCTTTGCGAACCCTCCTTCGAACTGAACAGCGCCACCGTGGTCGTTCACATTGCCCCCTTGCGAAGCACCACCTCGGAGCACCACAGCACCACCGCTGCCACCCCCAGCGTAGTAAGTGTTTGAACCTTCACCGCCAGAAACAAATACTGCACCACCCGCAGAGTTTTTGTCAGTTGTCTCTCCTGCTGTCACTGCGACCTCGCCGCCGCTTCCCTGGTCACCAACTCCAACCAGCACGACAACTTCTCCGCCACTTCCACCGGTAGCCGCACCCGTTGCAATCATAACTGCACCGCTTCCACCTGCCGTAGCAGTACCCGTTGCCAGTCCAAGGTTACCGCTAACGCCAGCAGCCCCAGCGTTTGCAGTTTTGGCAGTAAGATCACCACCCGACGTTGACGTACTTTCACCGGTCTGAATAGAAACGAAGCCTCCAGTCTTCATATCCGCTGTGGATCCAGCTTCGAGAGTCAACGATCCGCCTTCATTCATCTCACCATGACCAACCTTGATCGCGATCTGACCGCCAGCCCCGAGTTTCGCCGATCCAGTGCCGACCGTGATGGAGCCACTGTCTCCACCTTTCGAATCACCGGTCGACAGCGCGACGGCGCCACTTACACCTTGACTACCAGATTCAGGAGTCGTCATCAACACTGATCCACTCGTTCCACTTGCGCTGACGCCGCCCGCAACGGTGATCGACCCACCGTATCCACTGACTGCGATACCACCAGCGACACTAACGTCTCCCCCACTGTCTTCCGAGTTCCCGCCACGAGCTTCGCCACCGCGAACTTCAACTTCACCACCACTTCCGCCATCAGTCGAATGCGTAGAAGACCCGAGACCAGCTTCAAGTCTCACCGTCCCGCCAGCATATCCTGGTGCCGAGGACGTCCCAGCAGAGAGTAGCAAATTACCGCCATCGAAGACATCTCCTGAGCCAACGCTGATTTGAATCGCTCCACCTTTGCCATCAATGGCTTGACCAGTTACGATTACCATGCCTCCAGTGTTGCCGTTGAGACTTGTACCAGTAAACAGCGACAGACTGCCACTCATTCCGTCTTTGCCAGAAGCAGCAGAGCCAATTTCAACAGCGCCACTAAACTTCTCCGCGCTCGTTCCTGATACAATTCGAATGTCACCACCAGTGCCTTGAGTAGCATCACCGCCTGCCACTTTGATCGAACCACCAATATCGCGGCCTGAGAGACCCTCGGATCCACCGCCAACAACAACAACATCGCCACCGTCTCCTCCATTGCCTGCATTGTCGCTCAACCCTCGCCCTCCACCAATTGTGACAATGCCTCCAGTCGTCGCAGCACTTGTCGTCGATCCCGATAGAAGACTGATGCTCCCGCCATCGCCAACACTGCTCGTCGAGACAGCGATGCGAATATCGCCACCTCGGTTTTCTGATGGCCCTGTCGACAACTCCAGAGACCCTGCAGGGCCTTTGACAGCAGCTCCTGTTTTCACTCCGACGTTCCCACTTCCTCCGATGCCTACCGAGTCGCTTGATTTCAAAATAGTTGCTCCAGACGTGCCAATCGCAGACGGTCCACTTTGCAAGATCAGGTCGCCGCCAGCCGCCGAGTTGCTTTCGCCACCTTGAAGAACGACGCTGCCACCACTTCCATCGATTGCCTTGCCACCGTTTACCGACACGCGGCCACCATGACCTTCACCGAGAGCGGACGAATGGAGTCCGCGTCCTTCTCCACCGCTGATATCCACCGTACCGCCAACACCGGCGTCAGAGGACAAACCGCCTCCGGCGGAAAGGAAGACCGCACCGCCAACTCCACCAGTTGCGAGTGAGTTTCCTGTGATGACATGAACTGTTCCTGGAGATCCTTCAGCCGATGTTCCCGTTCCAAGCACGATGTCACCCGATGTCCCGCTCTTCGTCATACCAGTGGTAATGGAAACTCCACCTGAATGGCCCGCAGTCGCCGCTCCACTCAAGAGCGAAATAGAACCCGATTCTGTCCCTTTGAGACTGCCTGATGTGGAAAAAATTGCGTGGCCAGTCGCACCGGTGTCGCTTCCACCTGATCTGAGATGAACAGTGCCACCAACTCCCGATGAACTGTGTCCACCTGTCAAATCGATCTCGCCGCCCGCGCCTGCTGTCGCACTTCCACCATTGATGCTGACTCGCCCACCGATCCCAGTCGCTGCATCACCCGCCATGACGGCAACGTTACCAGCGACGGCATCGCCACCTCCAACGCTGAGGGTAATACTGCCACCAATTCCTACCGAAGAAGCTGGAACCGTCAGGATATTGATTGAGCCACTTGCTCCTCTTGCACTCGACCCCGATACCATCCGAACCTCACCGCCCACTCCTCCAGTCGTTGCACCGCCGCCAATAACAACAGCGCCGCCGGCGGATGTGGCTGATTGTCCGGATGAGGCGCCACCAAGGAGTTGCACAGAACCACCAATAGAGTTGGTGGAATGGGTTCCGTCACCTCCCTCGATCTTCGCAGTTCCGCCGCTGCCTCCACTAGCATCGCTCGCACCAGCTTTAACCGCGACGATTGAGCCACCCGTAGAGAAGCTGACTCCTACCGCGACAGAGATCGAACCAGCGGCGTCTTTTGTCGAGTTTCCGGTCGATAGACGAAGACTGCCACTGGTTTGGCTTTCCGAGTTGCCGGTTCCAATCATGCCGTCGCCACTGGCGGCTCTGTTTGCGCCGGTCGCACTCATAATCGAAAAAACACCAGAAGTCGTGCTCGCTGCTTGGCCAGTCCGAAGAACGAAAGCGCCACCGACTGCTTGCCCACTCGAAGAGCCAGCCGAGAGCGACAAACTGCCACCAGTACTGTCAGTTGATGAACCAGAAGATAGCGAAATGGACCCAGCAGCTCGCGCCGTCGTGTTCCCAGTGTTGATAACAACAACACCCGATGAATCGACACTTGCACCACCAGTCAAAAGACGAATATCACCACTCTTTCCGCGGCCTATGATCCTCATAGTTCGGACGACAACGTCTCCGCTCGACGAGTTACTTCCACCGCCGGAAACAAGGGAGATCGATCCGCCTGTTCGAGCACCTTCACCGCCAGACAACACGATGGCGCCGCCGGTACCGGTGTTTGAGCGACCACCGCTCAGTGTCACAGATCCACCAGTAACCGAGTTGTCGTGGTTCTCGACACCGTGTCCATCGCCGCCCGTCAGAGATACGTTGCCGCCTTTGCCTCTGTTTTCGTGTAGTCCGTCACCTCCGACAAGGCGAATGGCGCCACCCGCCATGTTGAAGCGCGTGTCGTTTCCGGCGCGCATGGTTACGTCGCCACCCGACTGAATAGCCACGGTGGTCTGGTCAACGACCGTCGAGTAGTTGCGGTAGTCGAACGTGACGCCACGAATCACGACACTGCCGCCGACTCGTGGTGCATCTTGTTGGACCACAACGTTGCCGATCACGATCGTTTCCGGTACAATCACATTTGGACAAGGCGGCTCCGTGACGATCGAATTGCATGACGACCCGAAGGCATCTTCCAAATTCATGCACGAGTTGTCGGACGCACACCAGACACAGCCGAGGTCGGTCGAGCACTTGTTGCAATCCCGCATTTGGTCGCACCTCGGGTTCACCTCACACTTTGCCGCATCAGGGTACCACATGCCGCAACTCATTGTGTACGGATGCATGCCATTCCCTGGTTCACACGTCATCGTGGAGTGGCAGTAGCCGCACCGTGGGTCCGTCGCGCACAGCGAGCAGTAATCCATCGCGTTCCAATAGTTGGAGTTTGGTGGAGGCGAATACTGCGAGCAGTTCGGCTCCGTCGTGAACGACAGCGCTGGCACTTGGTTCGCAGCAGCGACTCCGACGCCGATCTGCACAGGCACGCACGCGTGCACCAATGTCGATATGGCCACAACCCACAGCAAAGCGGTCACGACACATGCTTGTTTTTCTTCATTTCTTCCTTCTTCCTTGGGTTTCTTCTTCTTGTCGTGCCCGTTCGATGGGAACGACATCTTGTTCACTAATCTCCTACTTTTTTGTTTCTTTTTGTATTTGTTTTCGATCTCTTTCTGTTACTCTCCTAAAAAAAAAAATGGATGCACCCCTGTGCCTTTGGCGTCAGATGTACAAAAGAAGCAGCTATTCCTCTGCTCTTTGACACCAACGCCGCGGCGACAGCTATGATCCGTTAATCAACACGTACACCTTTGTACGCCACCCAATACTCACACGCGCTCGACGAACTCGATCTCTCGACTTACTACAAACGCTTTCTCCCTCTTTCGCTTGTTTGATGACCTCGATCACCGCGCAACGCTTTGCCCTAGTCGCGCTTGTCGACTTGCTCGCTTTCGTTGCTTTTCTCTCACTCGTTTGATGCCGACGGAAGCTTTTCCTCTTGACCACACGATCACAAAAACAGAGCCGCAAGAGGGGATCCAAGGGGGCGCTGCTGGGTTTTTGAACTTGACGCAAATCAATGCCGCCTTCTGGAATCCCAGAGCCACGGAACAGAGCTGGTCGGTATAGTGAACTCGAGATAAGATGAAAGATCGCGTCGTTCTCGACCCGTCGCGCTCAACTCCAAGCTTCGAAAAAAAAAAACGCTTGTCCTTCCACGTTTTGCCGTCGCCGCTTGCTCGCGTCCAGCAGAACGCAGGAGAGTCAGCCAACACGACAATCACTCACAGGAATTGACAAACAAAGGCGAATTATAGCCAATCCAATCAGTTGAAGTAGGGAAGACCTAAACGCAGATGACCATATAAGAGCACATGGGGATCGTGCTCTTATATAGAGTTGAAAAGGAATTGTCGCTTTAGTGCCTTACCGCACTTGAGTGACTCGGTACAGTGTACCAGTTCACTTGATGGCAGAGATTGTATTCGTGGTGTGCACCACACCATTTGGGCGGTGCTGTGAACTTGAGCCCATGTCCGCATTGCCAGGCTATGTGGGTGACAGTAGCGCTTCCTATAATGGTACTGTTGGACACTTAGCGGTGCGCATGTGATGGATGCGCCGTACGCAAGGCGGAGGGAAACAACTCGTTGATATATAGAGGGGGGGGGGGGG
>JAADWJ010000912.1:0-10501 GCA_023336165.1 Pythium monospermum | reverse complement strand
GAACGCGTGCTCTGTGATGTGCGAAGCCTTTCGGTGTGGCCATCTTGACGCGGCTCAGTGGCTTTGGCAGCGCGACAAAATCCAACTGAAGCCATGGCTGGCAGCACGCAACGGCCATATCCATATCCTGCAGTGGATGATTCAAGATCACGTACCAGCTGAACGAAAAGTTCGATGGAATCGCCAAACTTTGGGTAGCGCCGCAGCCGCCGGCCAGCTCGCCGCCGTCCAGTAAATCGTCAAGAACGCTGCTCGACAAATGCTATGGATGATGCTGCGGGCCGTGGCCACCTGGATATCGTCCAGTGGCTCGACAAACATCGCACGGAAGGCTGTACGACTCGAGCAATGGACTCTGCCGCGTATTATGGCCGGTTGGCTATTGTCCAATGGCTCCACGAGAACCGAACCGAAGGCTGTTCGGTGGATGCAATGGATTCTGCGGTTGATGGCAACCATCAGCAGGTGGTGGAATGGCTCCATTCCAATCGAAACGAAGGCTGCACCACTAAAGCGATGGACGCGGCTGCCAAGAACGGCAATTTGGAAATGGTCAAGTGGCTTCATACGCACCGAACAGAAGGCTGTACAGTCAATGCGATGGACCAAGCAGCGCAAAATGGCCATTTGGAAGTGGTCATTTGGCTGCATACCCATCGTACAGAGGGCTGTACGACCGAAGCGATGGAAGAAGCGACACCAAGTGTACTCAAATGGCTTCACTACAATCGCCATGAAGGCTGCACGACTGGTGCCATGGATGAAGCTGCCCGTCGTGGTGACTTGATGTCGCTCGAGTTTCTCCATGAGCATCGTAAGGAAGGCTGTTCAGGAAAAGCGGCTGAGTATGCCGCTGGCCAGGGCCATTTGTATATTGTACAATGGCTCTATGAACGGTATCCCGAGATGTTTGAAATCGAAAACGTTCTGAGAAAGGCGAACGAGAGGGAACATGAGCACATTGTGTGCTGGCTCCAAGATCAAGAGCTTGTTCCACGGGTGAAGAGACTCAGAACAGAATAAAAACATTCATGGCTGCAAGCAAAGCTTCACCAATAACCGCCACCCGTTGGCTGGCTGTGAAGGCAAGAAACCGAAACGCATCTGCTCCTCGCTCTTCTTTTTGTTCTCTATCTTCATCAATCCATCAATCCATCAATCAGTCTGCGGTCGATCCATCACATGTCGCACTTTTGAAACCCACCCTCTCATAATCGAATTTCTTTGCAAGCAAAGGACGAACTGAGTATGTTGACGGCGATCACATGTGTCGTGGGGTGCCAAGACACCGGCCATGTGCTTCACCTTCTGGATGCGCTTCTTGATTGACTGGGTTGTCACAAGACCGTGTGGCTCACCTGTGGATAGACCAACGTTACCAGCTACGAAAGGGAAACAAATATCAAGGCAAAAAGTAGACTCGCAGATGCAAACGTTAACTCCAATCAAGTACTACATTATTATTCTCTGTGGCCTATCATACCAATGAGCGCGCGGCCGCCCGACTCCTCTATTCCTCTGAGAGCAGCACGAAAATTCATTTGCTGCAGCTCGTGGGCTCTCGCTGGTGCGGCCGCTTGCAACAAGTCAAGCGGTGTGACTCCTCTTGAGTTGCGCAAGTGCATGTCGCCACCAAACTGCACCAGCAACTTAATCACGTCATATTTCACATCATGGTGGCCTTTGGATGCGAGCCGATGGAGCATGGTCTCGCCACCCGACTCGGTACTGTTTGGGTCGGCGCCGTGCTCAAGAAGCACTTTGATACATGCACAGTGGAGCGGATTGATCCGTCGGTGGCACAAAAGGGACACTGGCGAGAGCGCGCCATACTTTTGGATGTTTGGATCCGCTCCATGTTGAAGAAACAACGCAAGCATCTTGTGGTTTCTCATCAGCGAGGCAGCGATGACTGGCGTCTGCTTGTCGGTGCCACAGCCATCGACATCGGCGCCCAGCTTGAGTAGCAACGTGGCGACCTCAATGCGGGTCCCAATGGGCCTCGCATGGCCATCTCTGATCGCTGCCACCAAAGGCGTCGTCCTGCAGTCATAGGATCCGTCCATATCGACTTTTCCCTTTTCACACAACAGGCGAATCAATTCTGTGGCCTGTCTGTTTGTCACCGCATGCTCCAGTGCGTCGTGCGGGTCGGCGCCTGCCTGGAGAAAGGCGGGTACGTACTTGAGCGAATTTCCGTGACGCATCGCCGCTGGGATGACCCATGAATCGCCCACTAGATTGATACTGGGTGGATCGTGTGTGTGTATGTGTTGTTGAAGCTGTGCACAGGTCAAACCGAGAAATCGCAACGCCTCGTAAGAGTGGGGTCGACCTGGTGGAAGACCGATGTCGCCACCATGGGCTGCTAAGATCTTAGCGATAACTGGGTCTGTCGTCCTCCAGAGACTCTCTGTCGTCACGCTGATTTGTTGAGTGTCCAGGAGGTGGTCTCGAAAAAGCCACGAGTTCAGCAGCACTTCCATGGCTTCGATGTTACTGGACTCGGTCACCATCGGCAGCAGGTCGACCAATTGGGCTGTCAACGTGGGCGCGAGTGGCTCGAATAAAGCGCGATGGGAATCGGATTGCGCGTAGAACCAACGCAAAAGCACTGCCGAGTGGTTCACGACAACCCCTTGTTGGTATTCTTGCGTGGCGGTCCACGCGGTGAACGCGTCAGCGATGCTGTGGCGGTGGTGGTGCTGCTTCTTGTTTGCGCCGGCGCGTGGCTCTTCTTCGGTGGTGGATGGCGCGGTGGTCGCATGCTGCGCGAGATATTTCTGTATGGTGTCGTTGTTGTTCCGGTACAGCAGAGCGGAACGGAATTCCGAGTCGGTGATGGCGGTGGCCATGCTGATGCTACACTGTTTTGCATTGGGCACCAGATTTTATCAAATTGCAGACAGACCATCACTCTCGATTTAGAGGTGGACCCAAATCGAGAGTGATGGTTTATATCAGATGAGTTTCTCAGAGTATCAGATTCTGATGAAATATGCAGAGAAATTTGTTGGTTCGACACAACGAAGATGAGCTTGTTCACGGCGGTCGCGTGTGTCGTTCGTGTTAAAGCACCGGCAGTGCTCGCGCTGGACCATGTGCTCCACCTTCTGGATGCGCTGCTTGATTCTAGTACTCACGTGTCATGTTCGCTTCGTGAAGTGGCGGCAAGCGGCCGCGTATCGTGGTTCAATCATGTCTACCAACGCACAGTCGTACCACTGCCAGTCGATTCAGCGCTCCAAGAGCACAAGATCTGTATGGCGATGGCAGCTGCCGTTCAGAATGGCCACATGGATATCGTCCAGCGCATCCACGCGCTTCATCCACAGCGGCTGCCCGTGCGCCTACTACCCATCGCAGCTGCCAAGGGAAAACTGGACATTTTCCAGTGGCTACTAGCGCATCGCACCGATGACTTGTGTATCCCAGACACCTCCAATCCGCGTGATGCGAACGAGTGTGCTGGCAAATTGAGCTGCTGCCTGAAAGATGCGTATCTCCGGGCGTTACGTTGCGAGCAGCTCCACATCGTCAAGTGGCTTCTCCATAATGGCTACACTCCACCGTCATTTCTATCTCTTTCGTCGACCAGGGCAGGTGACAAGGCGGCCGCTGGTGGGGACATCGATATGGTGCAGTGGTTGCACGCTAACGAGGCCCAGAACTGCTTCAGCAAACGCGCGATCGACCTTGCCGCCAAGCATGGCCACTGGGCAATGCTTCAGTATCTTCTGGCAAACCGATCCGACGGTTTCACAAGCGAGGCCGTGCACCGCGCACTTGCTGGTGGCGATCGTGAAACGTATGAGGCGCTACGTGTGAGCGGTGTGCTTTCACCAGAAGAATTCCGTGATTTGAGTCAGTGGGGTCCAGATGCAGCGACTCGTGGCCGACTGGATCTCCTGCAGTCGCACAGGTACGTCATGAAAGATGCCACCTCTGCGATGGCGAGCGCGTGTGAGTGTGGCCACCTGGAGGTAGCTCGATGGCTCCACGGCCGGTACGACATCCAACCGAATGCAGAACGGGCCGCAGCCAATGGCCACTTGCACGTCCTCCTATGGATCCACCACCACGTGTGTTCAAAGCAAAATGTTCCATGGAGTGTAGATGTCATGGATTCAGCAGCCACCAATGGCCATCTTCTCACACTCCAATGGCTCCACGAGAATCGCAATGAAGGCTGTACCACCAAAGCTATGGACAAAGCGGCTTGGCGAGGCGACTTGGAAATGGTTCAGTGGCTCCATGTGAATCGCACAGAAGGATGTACCATGCAGGCGATGGACTATGCGGCTGAGAAAGGCCATTTGGCTTTGGTCCAATGGCTCCATGAGAACCGAACCGAAGGCTGTTCGTACTTTGCGATGGATGCAGCCGCCGATGGCAATCACCAGCAAGTCGTCGAATGGCTCCACTGCAACCGAAGCGAAGGCTGTTCAGAAGAAGCGATTACCAGCGCCGCGTCTAGTGGCCACTTGGAGATGGTCATTTGGCTGGATACCCATACAGAGGAAGGCTCTAGTACCGTTCGATCGATCGATGCGTACGCGACGCCAAGTGTTCGCAATTGGCTTCTTTCCAAGAACTATGAATGTATGGCGGCAATCGCGATGGAGGATGCCGCCGATCGTGGCGACTTGGAAGTGATGGAGTTTCTCCACGAGCATCGCACCGACCGGTTCAATGGACGCTCCAGTATTGGCAGCATGTTCTGGCCATTTGTACCCCGTGCAATGGCTTCACGAGAAGTACCCAGACAAGTTTGACGCGTGCAAAATAGCTCGATGCGCACGCGATTGGGGCCGCCACTATATCGTGGAGTGGCTGGAAGAACAGCAAGTGATTGCCGGCCAGGACCGCCGAGAGCAGATTTTGCCGGGCGTTTTTTTTCGTTAGCTTCGCCATGACTTGATTAGCTTAGTTCATAGATGGTACGCAACAAATATAAGACCACACAATTTTTGTCACACATTCTCATCAACCATTTTCGATGACAAGCAGCATCCTCACATCGATCGTATGCGTCGTGCGCACAACAGCACCCGCTGTGGTTCCGCTGCGCCACGTGCTTCAGCTACTGGACGCGCTGTTGGATGTGTCTATGCTCTTGCCTCTTCCGCAAGCTGCAGCCAGTGGCCACGTGCGATTATTTGACCGTGTCTTTCAACGCATCGTGGCAACTACGCCGCAAATGGACGAATTTCTTCTCGAATTTCAGCTCAGCAAGGCGATGGAAGCGGCTGTCCAGCATGGCCATTTAGACATCGTTCAGCGCATCCACGCGCTTCATCCCGATCGTTTACCCGTGGAAGTACTGCCGATCGCAACGGAGAAGGGACACTTCCAAGTTTTCCAGTGGCTTCTCGCACATCGCATTGATGGCTCATGTACTCCAGACCCGCATGAACGCAGCCCAATCATGCCACCACCATCGGTGCCTACTTGTATTCAATGCTGCTGCCTTCGCTATGCGCATCTGTGCGCAATCAAAGCAGCACAGGTGAGTGTTTGCAAATGGCTCCTCGACAATGGTCACGATGCAACACCCACACTGTATCGTAACGCTGGAGACGCAGCAGCGGCTGCTGGAAACTTGGAAATGGTGCGATTTCTCCACTCGCGTCACGATATCCCAGGTTGCTTCACTTGCGATGCCATCGACAAGGCTTCCGCTGGTGGGCATGTGGAAATCGTCTTCTACCTTCTGGCCAATCGATGCGAAGGATTCACCACGGCAGCTCTGAACCACGCACTCATCCATGGTTATGAAGAGATTTCCAGTACACTTGGTGCACGAAAAGAGCTGCTTCACGACCAAGAGGATGTGGTGTGTACGCAAGAACAAGAGGATGCGTGGGGCCTGGAAGCGGCATTGCACCAACGTGTTGATTTGCTGGCGTTCGGCCGGTTTTCGATATCAGATGGCACCACACGGCGCTACGCGATGACCACTGCGTGCCGCTTTGGCCATCTGGATGTAGCTCAGTGGCTTGTGGACCATCACAAGCTCAAGTGCCACCAAGACGCACTACTCGCAGCAGCAGGCAACGGCCATCTCCACATCCTCCAGTGGCTCCATGACGGAGGCGAAGAATCCCATGACTGCGAGTGGGGCGATGCTGTCATGGACTATGCAGCGCACGACGGCCACTTGGCTACCATCCAATGGCTTCATGCAAACCGAACAGACGGCTGCTCGCCGGTCGCGATGGATTTGGCGGCAGCGAATGGCCATTTGGAGGTCGTCCAATGGCTTCATACAAACCGCACAGAAGGATGCACACACCAGGCGATGGACTCCGCCGCTGAGCACGGCCATATGGATGTAGTCCTGTGGCTCCATGCAAATCGATCGGAAGGCTGTACTCGCCGTGCGATGGATGCTGTGGCACGCGAAGGGCGTCTGGACATGGTCCAATGGTTCCATGCAAATCGAACCGAAGGCTGTACCACCGATGCGATGAACCATGCAGCAAGGTTCAACCACCAGCACGTGGTGGAATGGCTCCACTGTAACCGAACCGAAGGCTGTACAGCGTCTGCGATGGACGGCGCTGCGGTCAGCGGCCACTTGGAGATGGTCCAATGGCTCCACTTGCATCGCCAGGAAGGATGCACCAAGTACGCGATGGACAGTACTATTACTTCGTCACTGAGTATCTTGAAATGGCTCCATTTCAATCGCCACGAAGGCTGTACGATCCACGCGATGCATACTGCGGCCACACGTGGCGATTTTGCGACGGTTGCGTTTCTTCAGACGCATCGCACCGAAGGATGTTCACCGAAAGCTGCCATTTTTGCAGCAGAGAGAGGCCATTTGGGTACTGTTCAATATCTCCATGAATGGTATCCGCAGATGTTTGAGCCGTCGCAAGTTCTTGAAGCGGCAAATAAGAATGGGCATAGCCATATCGTGGGCTGGCTCAAAGATCAAGAGCTTGTTTCTGGAGCAAAGAGGCAGCGGACAGCCTAGGGACCCATGGCTGTGGGCAAGAAGATATGACAATGTCATGATGACCTCATTTTTACTCACGATTTGTCGGGTGTTTATAGTTTTCGTAACGTTGATTGGCTAATATCACCGATTTATAGCCAATCGCATGCATTTTGTGTGTTCATTGGAATTGCTCCAAGAACACCAACAACGAACAAGCAACGTTATGAGCGGATTGCTGCAAGGGATCCAGTTTCTGGCGGCGGGTAGCAAGCGCAGCGCGAGCAGCGCGGACAGGGCGAGCAAGAAGAAGAAACGCGGTGATGGTGACCACCACCGCCATGCGCGTCGCCAACCGGTGAGTGAAATGAACTTGCTTTCCTTGTGAGGGGGAGATCGGATCAGTCGGTTGACACCACCTTTCCATGCAGAACTGGATAAACCCGGCGATAGAGAAGCGTATGGGAGGGCGCACGTGTGGCGACGAGGAGTTCAGCGATAGCAGTGGTAGTAGTGGCAGCAGCGATGATGATGATGACGACGACGATGCGTTTCAGTCCAAGAAACACAAGGCCGAGAAAAAGGCAAAGAAAGACAGGAAACACGCGAAAAAGAAGAGCAAAAAAAGCAAAAAGCACAAGAAACACAGTCGATTGGCCACGGGGAGTAGTAGCGATAGTTCTGCAGAAAACAACAGCGAGGGCGACGATGCTGTTGAAGAGAAAACCCATCAGCAACAGCAGCCACCACAGGCGTCGTCACTACAGCGCGACGAGTGGATGGCGATGGCCTTTGAACCACGCAAAACCGAGCCAGAAATTGTTTTGAAGAGTGATGCAGAAGTGCGTGAGGAAGCCAAGGCGAAGCGCATCCAAGAAGAGATTGAGGCTGGCTTGCGCGAGCCGGTGACAGGCATGCTCTTTGGATTGTACGACCCGAAGAATCCAGACCAACGTGCGAATAACCCAGATGAAACCAAGGACGACAAACAGGAGAAGGAAGAGGAATCCGCGCCATTGTTTGGAGATGGTGGAGCGAGTTGGCGTGCGAAGATGCTGCAGCGCGCGAAAGACAAGGCTCGAGAGACGGGCCGTCCACTGGAAGAGATCATCCAGGAGCGGTACGGGTCTCTGGATCTATTGAAAGAATCCACAAGAGGGTCAGCCCGTATGAATGCGCACTTGCACTACAAGCGCCACACCGGCGATGACAATCAAGTTCGCAGCAGTCGTGAAGGCCACGACGACGACGACGAAACACGCAGCCGTCGGTCGTTACAAGTCGGCCGTGATGCCACTGACAAGGTTCTTTTGGCCAAGTTTTCAAGCCGCGTGCAGACGGCGGTATCACGAACCATTGAAAGCAAGCAAGAAGGAAGCATAGCAGCCGTCGACCGTCGAGCCAGCCGCCAGCAAGCGCACAGCAAGAAGAGCAACGCAAAAGATGTCGATGATGATGACGACTTGCCGATTGATTACTCGAAATTACCTGACTTTGAGAACCGTCCAGGTGCCAAGTTCGGTGCCGCGGGACGTGATGAAGGCCCACGACAACGACCACGAGACGAACGAAGACAGGGTCGGAGCCGCAGTCGAGATCGTGATCGAGATGCAGGACGAGGGCGAGACCGCAGCCGTGGCCGAGATCGCTCGGCCACAACAATCACCACCAGCACTGGCTTTAAGCGCCCACAGGACCGCGAACCAAGTCGATCACGCTCACCAGCTTCTGCCAAGCCAAAGAAAGATCGTCCGGTGGCTCCACCACCAGTCCCTACTGCGTCTCAACCACGAAAGCTACCAACTGCGGACGATTTGGAAAGACAAGCGAAAGAATGCGACGAATTGGAGCGTAAAAAGTTGTTTCTGTACGGTGGCAAGCAGCCCCATTCTCAAGCACCATCTACGATTTCCACGGCCGAGTCGGCCGTTGTCTCTGGCGAGAAGAAGATCAAGCCACCAGCCGCCGACGCGACTGAAATCGATCTCAATACACTCGCAGCCAAGGCTTTACGTGCCCAAATGATGGGCAACACGGCGCTTTTCCACAAACTCAAGGAACAACTGAACGAACTGGAAGCGCGTCGTGAGCAAGCCAAGCAAGTGGAGTCCGTGCCACACTACGAAGCGACCAATGGCGCATTGCCACCACTGGAAAAAGAAGATTTACGATACGGCGCGCGCAAGGGCAAAAAGAAAAACCTGGAGCGAGAGAAGGAGGAGGGCCACGTCTCATTGGAGGAACTGGTGCGCCAAGAGAAGATGGCCAGCGCTTCTTCCACTCGCACGGTGGCCGAAGATGAAAGCAATTTGGACGAAATCTATGCCCGCAATATTCTCCGCTTAGGTACGAAATACACTGGTGCCGAACAAAATGGCAAGAATTTATCCAGTGGCTTTGACGAAGACGACCAAGTGGACACCAAGCTTTTCCAAAAAGCCGATACCAAGCTCACGAAGCGTGCGGCCGCGGAACGCGAAAAGCAGCGGTTTGTGAGTGGCAACAAGAAATGGGAAGAGAAAACGCAAAAATGCCACTCGTGTATGCAAAGTCCAAGCTTTAAAAAGCACTTGATGCTTTCCCTTGGTGAACATACGTACTTGGCGATGCCTAGTAAGCCACGGCTCCATGAAGCGCATTGTCTTTTGATTCCTGTGGACCACACGGCAAGTTTTACCCAAGCCAATGAAGAAGTGTGGACAGAAATGAAGAAATTCCAAGTCGCACTGGCTAAAATGTGTGACGAAATGTACGATATGAGTGTGGTGTTTCTGGAACAAACGTTTGCCCCACAAGCCCGACGCCATACATTTATCGAGTGTATCCCTGTGCCAAAGGCAATCGCAGCCGATACACCGTTGTATTTCAAACAAGAGCTTGTCCAAGTCGATGAAGAGTGGTCTACGCATCCGAAAATCATTGATACAAGCCAAGGCGGTGTGAAAAAGCATGTGCCTGCGCAATTTGCGTATTTCCATATTGAATGGCCTGCGAATTTTGAGACCAAAACCACTGGGGGGAGTTATGCCCATGTGATTGAAGATCAAGACAAATTCCCACGTGATTTTGGTGTGACTGTAGTCGCTGGCATGCTTGGCGTGGACCCACCAAAGTATGGGCGCCATAATGGCAAAAACAAGGGTTTTGAAGCTGAAAAGCAAGCCGTGTTGGCGTTTTTGAAAGATTGGGAAGGCTTTGATTGGACCCAAGAGCTTGATGGCGGCCAGTACCAGCCGTAGGTTACTGTAGGTTATTGTACCCTTGTATGAGACAGCTTTATGGTGGTTAGGAGAGAGAGAGAGAGGGATGCAGAAAGATATGAAGAAGGAAAAAAAAAAAAAAATGAAGAAGAAGTGGTTTATGTGGTCACAAAAAGATGTTCCATTTTCACGTTCTTGGTGACGACATTCGGTGCTTTCGAACCAATGTAATAGGGCGCTCTATTGAGAGTAAAATATATCTATTTCGGTTGGTTGAAATAGATCCACATCATAATACGATTGGTTGAAAACAGTGCCTCGTCTGGATATCTGGTTCAAAAAAAAAAAAAAAAAT
>JAADWJ010000911.1:0-10504 GCA_023336165.1 Pythium monospermum | reverse complement strand
TTTTTTATCCGACGACAGCAACAGTGGCAACAGTGACAACGACGACGACAGCGACGGTGGCGATGCATCCGAGATCCAGCGGATGCAAGCGCAAGCCGACGATATGACGTACATGGACAACTCGTTCACCATGGCCAGTCCAAATGATCTATCTCTCAGTGGTGGTGGCGGCGCTGCGTTGTCGGATGATGAAGATCGATCGTTCCGCATGTCCGCCGCACCACCACTGCCGCCGCCGCCACAAAAAGTGCCTTCTCCACTCCCACGCGCAACGCTCTCACGCGCCACCCTTGGACGTGCCACGCTTGGGCGCGCCACGCTTGGACGCGCGACGGTGGTGAGGAGGTCAACGCTTGTGCGCCGCGTCTCGACGGCCTTTCGACGCCGCAAGACCAAGACAAAAGCGAGTGCGGCGGTCGGATACACGGCGCGCGATGGCGTACTTCTGGACAGCGACGAAGACGAAGAACCCGACCAAGAACGAGAACAGGAAGCGGATCTATCGACCAAGAGGCAAGCCCAAGGCCACGCAGAAGAGCGCGTATCCTATCACAGCGACAGTGATGACGGGAACCGAAGCAGCGCGAACGACAGCAGCTTTATGAGACAAGGGAATCACAATGATGACGATTCGTTTCGACTTGCCAGTCCAAATCCAAATCCACAAGAGTACGATGAGGAAGATGACGAGATCGACCAGTCCTTTAGCTCTGCGATGCGAGACGACGACAATGGAGATGACGACGATTTGTATGGCGGGTACGATGACGAAGTGGACGAACAAGAAGCAGCCGCCGCTCGCGCACAAGCAGAGGAAGAAGAGGATGAGCACGATGACCAAGCCCACGGCCAACGACTCAGTGAAGCGCCCCACAACAGCGACTACGCACGTGGGTCCACGGCGTCGTCGGCGTCGTCGGCCGCGCAGTCCTTCGGGTCGTTTTCATCCGCTGGCGGCCATTTCTTTGTGGAAAGCGTGCGTGGCTCCATGGACAGTGTCGCGGCGTTGATGGAGCTGCCAGCGTCGCCCAGTCCATACTCCAGCAGTATGCAAAGCAACGGTTCGCAGCCAGAGCAGCAGCAACTTTCCAAGTCGTTACCACAGCCGCCACCACCACCACTGAGTGTGCAGTGGGTCGTGGACCACACCGCTTCTGCTGCCGCGGCGGCAGCGGTGGCTCCACCACAAGCAGTAGCCGCTCCAGCCACGAGCCACGTCTTTGACCGTGATTCATTGTCCTCGTCGTCGTCGTCGTCGCTGGCGGCGTCGATCAACGACGCATCGTTTTCATCAAATATTGACGATTCGTTCGTCGACCAACGGCCACGGAGCAGTACCTTCAGCGACGGCGACGGCGCGTCGTTTAGATCCGCAGCCAACCAATCGTCCATCGTGCAGCCGCCAGCGCGTCCATCATCCACGAGCCTGTCGTCCTCAGCCGTGCGGACATCCTTTGTCGATCTCTCCTTCAGTTCTGCTCCTGCTGTACCAGCGACAACCGCGGCGCCACCACCGCCAATGGAGCGCAACACGAAGACGTTCTCACGGCCGCTGCCTCCGACACGCACGACCCACCGCCATGGTCCAACGCCTGCTGTTGCTGCGGCTGCTTTGGCCACCATGCCTCCGCTTTTGGTGCCCGTGATCGTCGCGAGCGCTGCTGCCCCTGTGTCGGCGGCAGCATCCCCAACTGCACCAATGGGGATCGATACGTCGATGGCATCATCCCGTACCTCGGATGTTCGACTTGATTTCACAGGTGTGTTCATGGGGGACACGGAGGACCCACTCTCCAGCAGCCAGCGTGGACGACCTGCCGACAGAACCACAAAAACCGCAGAGCCACAGCAGGCTCAGGCTCCAGTTCGCAAGACTTCTGCTGCGACACTAGCGGCTGGCGCTGCGTTGGCCGGTCCTCCGGCGATGCGCCGTGTCGTCAGTGCTCAAGAAGCATCGGAAATCAAAGTCGAAGAGTTTTTCCGCAAGACGTACAGCAAGAAAGACGACGACGATGACAGTGACTTTATGCTACTGTCAAGCCACAGTTCGCGTGGACGAGCCAAGACAAGTGCGAGCCGAGCGATGGCCGGTCAGGAGTGTACCAACAACGCGTTGCTCTCGTCGGTGCGTAGCACGCGGTCGCGCAGTGCTGCGGCGCAGCTTGTGGATCTCAAACACATCAAATCGGGCCAACGCATCGATGACTTGTTGCGCGCAAACGAAGAAGAAGTCAAAGACGACCAAGGCGACGGCGACGATGGCGATAATGGTGATGCCATGGTGGATGCCTGGCTCTCGCAGCGCATGACTGTGACGCGCAAGCGCACCTTGAGCCGGCCCAGTGTCCGGCGAGTGATCAACGAAGAGCTGCTGGAAGAGCACTTTCCTGCACGACCAAGCACGGCCGCGTCCGTGGCTCTCTCCAGCCGTGCTCCGCCTCCACCACCTCCAGAGGACCCAGCTGCGATTGCGTACAGCGTGACGTCGAGTAGTCTCAATGATGACGACGTCGACGACGAGGAGGAAGAAGATGATGACCACAACTCACTGGATGATTCGGACGCGTCCTCACTGCAGCCAGAGAGTCCTACCATCATCCAGCGAGATTTTACGCTTTCGTTGGCGTCCGGCACCGCAAGCCAATCGCAGTTTTCGGTCTCCAACAAAAGTTCCCCGAATGAAATCCCCATGCCGCCGGACTACATGCTCAGTCCAATCAATCGTGGCGATTCCTCTCCACGGTGGAGTCTGTCCAGTGCGAATAATGCGCTCGCGACTCCAGAGACAGCGCCGTCCGTGCCGTATCTTCCCGTGCTGTCTGTCTCCACCAACAAACTCGTCACAGGCGGCGCGTCGGTCTCCAGTCTGGCAGCTTCAAAGTTGGGCAGCAGTAGTAGCGGTCCCAAGCCATCGCCTTTTTCGTCCTCGTCGCGCCTGAGGTCGCCGAATTTGTTGGCAGCCTCGTCATCCAGCCATAGAAGAGGACCAGGAGGAGGAGGAGGCGATGTCGCTCCAGGGTTCCGCTGGCATCCAGAGCTCAGCCAACAACAACTGTCTCAGTCACAGCAACAGCAACAACATCCAGATTTGCTACCACCCACCCAGGCGAGCGTAGACGCGTGGTCGTCGGAAGATGGTAGCGTGAGTATCAAGGAGTCGGTCTGGCATGCCGCTGGTGCCTTAAGCATCGGCAGTGGCCGCCCTTCTGTGGCAGCGAGCGTGGCCAGCCAACTGCACCGCGTCTCGGCCAATGTGAAAGGCTCTTTCCACAAAGCGCGCGCTCGTTTCTTCCCACCACCAGCAGCTCGTGGCCCACCGAATGGCTACGAAGTCACCTCGCCAACGTCGATTTGTGCGGCACCACCAACACTTCCACGCGGCTTTGACGACCGGTCGTTTTACCCACTCTTTGGCAACATCACTTGTGGGGATAGCATGATCGTCGTGAACAAACCGACTTCGCGAGGAGCAGCCGCCATGAAAGAAGCCGAGATCCAGCACAAGCGCACGACCCAAACATGGCTGCTTTGGCTTAGTATTTGCATGGGCATTGCGCTGGGCATTGGGCTCATCCACGTGGACCCACTCGCGACCCATTTCAAGCTACTGGTGGATGCGGAGACTGGTGTGATGGCTCTTCCCGTGGCAATCAAGTGGCTTCTTTTGCCTGGTTCGTTGTTTTTGCGTGTGTGGAATTGCATTAGCCTGCCGCTGTTGTTTTGCCATGCGGTGAATGGCATCGCCGAACTCACCATGACCCAGAAAGTCAAGCAAACACTGAGCTTCCGTGCGATGGGCTGCTTGCTCGTGACGTCGGCGGTCACGACGCTTGAAGGCATCGGGGTCATGCTGGTCATCCACGCGCTTGGGCTCTTTTCAAGTGGCGCGCAAGACGTTTTACTCGCGCAAGCCGCCAGTGTCAAGACCGCCGTCGGTGTCCAGGACCGTGTGAAAGGCATGGCGGCGCTGATGTGTGCTGCGGCCGAGAACGCGTACTTGCAAGTCTCTCAAAACGGACAGCGGTGGCGGTGTTCGAATGAGACCATCGCATTGCCAGTGTCTGACGGGATCCGTGTCGCGGCTGATGGAAGCAGTTGGCTCGGATCAAGCCCTGCTGTGTTTGCGGTCACGAGTGCCAAGATGGCTAACCAAGCTTCGTACTACCCAACGGGCCTCGCGAGCCTGGGCTCGCTCGTGGACGAGCTGATCAACCAACTTGCACCTAAAAACGTCGCAGATGCGTTTGGCAAGTCGTGGGCGATGAGCATCGTTGCCGTTGGCGTGCTCGTAGGGTTGGTGTGTGGGCTACGTGCCTACCAGCGCAACATGTCGGCGCAGCATATGCTGCAGCAATCACAGAGCCAATCGCAGCCCACGCAAGCCACACGGATGGCGGAGAGTATCCTCGCCAAGCCACACGCTTTGCTGGGCGTGGTCGTCGAGCTCCAGCTTCTTTTCGAATGGCTCGTCGATGTCTTGCAGTGTCTTGCGCCTATTGGGGTCGCTGCTTTGCTCGCGGGCAATATCGTGATCCACAGGGACGAGTGGTTTGTGGTGCCAGCGCCAGTATTCAGTTTGATTCTCGGTGTTTCCTTGGCGTCGCTCATCCACATGCTGGTCATCTCGCCTCTCGTGCTCCAGCTGGTGAGTGGCGTGAATGGCTGGCGCACGCTGCCGTGTTTCGTGCCAGCATTGGGTCTCAGCTTCGCCACGGGAAACGTCGTGCTCTCGGTGCCTGTGCTCGCACAGAACTTTGCCTCGGCTCAAGTCGTGACCAAGTCCATGTCCCAAGTGGGCATCGCGCTCGCTGCGGCCTTGCACCGCAGTGCCCATGCGCTGTACTACCCGGTGGCAATGCTTTTTCTACTGGAGACAAGCAACACCAGTGGCAATCCAGTCACATTGGATGCCTCGGCGGTACTGTGGGTGAGTACGCTCACATTTCTCAGTACATTCTTGGCAACACCACAAGGCACCACTTTCGGTCTGCCAGGCGTCGGAGCGAGCTCGCATTTGCTTGTGATTTCCACACTCTTTAGTGTGTGGGTCACTGCTTCACCGAGTCTCAGTGGGAGTGGCGGTGCGGCCGCAGCGACCGTGCTGCCTCTGCTTGTGGCTGCGGACGTGGTGCTGGGCCACATCGTCGCGATGGTGAACACCCATGACCACGTGTTCTTCACGCGGCTGCTGGCCGACCATGTCGCCGAACTGTGTGTCGTCATGCCCGGTGGAGGGACAGACGAAGTGGGCATGGGTGCGTCGCCCGTGTATTTGTAGTTGTAAACAACAGTGTACCAGTACAATAGCCGTATCTTATCTGTCCATATTCGTTCTCATAGAAATAAGAGAATGATTCCGAACTGCTTCGGGGATTGGGAATCAGATTTTGACCTGCCTGCTGGAGAACAGTTCTACAGAGTCTAACACTCGTGGTATTTGCCAACTGGAGAACAGTTCTACAGAGTCTAAAACTCGTGGTGTGAGAATGGATATTCGCCACGAGAAATCCATTCAAGAACAGGTCTAAATATTTTGTTTTTTGGTTCCATCAGATTTGGTAAAAGTTTTCACCAGCGGCTTGGAGGCCTCAGTCGAAAGATGGTGTTATTTTGTATCTCTTCACTTGGTAACCAGCGCAATATGCGCAAAACATCGGAATGCAGGATCCCTCCAACAGCGAACATGCATGCTGCCGTCCAACTTTGATGTGTTTCTGTTTGAGTCCTGTTTCTAAAGTGAGCAATTCGTTGGTCTGCCAACAACAGCTCAAAGCAACCAACGGACCCCTATTTTCATTGGGCTTTAGAAATCATCTAATTGGTTAATAACATGTTCCCAATTTCTGTATCGTCAATATGGTTGGTCGAAATTACCCTACTCTCCCACGGTTCGGGACCGCCTTACGGTTCACCTGAACCGTCCCTCAGAGTGGTTGGTGGGGCTCCCATTCCATTGCAAACAGACAAAAACCATGGGCTGCTCACATTCTCCATTGAAAGTCGTCCGAATCCATCATGGTGCGTCAATAGCTTCTCCAAACAGGGATGATGGTGTCCCCCATGGATCAGGTCTATACATGCAACACCCCCCTTCTCTGAAGTGTCGTCTGTGTGTGTGTGTGTGTATATGATCTGATGGGGACCCCACCTTGGAGCTGCTCGACAGTCACAGTCTGAGAAATAAGAAAACTGACCCGTTTTTTCCTCTGTTGCTCCTCGCAGTCGAAGAAAGTTGTCCAGAAGGAAGTACAGGAGGTTACCCGCGTTGGCCCAACGTTGAAGGATGGCGAGCAGGTGTTTGGCGTTGCCCACATCTTCGCGTCGTTCAACGACACCTTCGTGCACGTCACCGATTTGTCTGGCCGTGAAACCATCGTCCGTGTGACGGGTGGCATGAAGGTCAAGGCCGATCGTGACGAGGCTTCGCCTTACGCTGCCATGCTTGCCGCCCAAGATGTGGCGGCCAAGTGCAAGGAAGTCGGTATCACTGCTGTCCATATCAAGGTGCGCGCCACCGGTGGCAACCGGACCAAGACCCCAGGTCCTGGCGCGCAGTCGGCCCTTCGTGCGCTTGCTCGTAATGGCTTGAAGATCGGACGTATCGAGGATTGCACGCCAATCCCAACGGATAGCACCCGCCGAAAGGGTGGTCGCCGTGGTCGTCGTCTTTAGACAACAAGTCGACTCATATCACTCGGTCCACACAAAGACCTCTTCGTGGTGCCTTGCGTACGCTTTGCTTTGCTCTGCTTCCGGCTTTTTGGGAGCTTTTGGGCTTGCAATGTGTTGGGGTACCAGTAGGTTTTCTTGTGGATGATATAGGCACCACTTGTCGATAAAATAAAATGGATTCTACCAACAACCCAACTCTTCTTGTTCATCACACTCTTATACCACAGGTTGCCTGTTCAATACCAGCAGTGGTATTGGTATTACTACTGCTGTCCCTCCGTGTCGCCTTCTTCAGCTTCAGTTTCTTCTTGCTCTTCTCCGTCTTGTTCCCTTTCTCCGTCGTATTCGTCTTCGTCTTGAGATGCGTCGTCTCTTTCTTCCCCAACTGCTGCACCTTCTTGGCTGTGTTTGCCCACACACACACACAGACAACAACAATATGAATACTTGTACCGCGTCCTACAAACGAAAAAGCTAAGCTAAGAAGGTCGTCTGCCATACTCGTTGGCTTTCAGTTTCGCCAGTAAATTGTGGACATCTTTCATGGCGATCACTGTCTGACTGCCGGCTTTTTTTTGAAGAAACGCGAAGATACCTCGCCGTGGCGTGCCGTATCTGCGCATTTCGTCCACAATTTCCAGCACCCGCGCATCCATCCAAGTCACGCGCCGCTGCGCCGGGTACCGCGCGTACGTGGCTTCATCTATGATATGGTTGTGTTCGGCCACTTGCAGGGTGACGTGGACGCGCCAGGGGCCATCATACGTGCTGCGCTTGACACACAGCCGAATCTATAAGCCAACCACCCTACGTTGTCAGTGCTGGCGAGATAGAGAGAGAGAGCTACGAGGCCGATGTACCTTTGCAGGGCAGCCGATGCTGCGGTGGTGTTGCCGCGGTCGCTCGCCTGTGCTTCGAATGCGGGGCTTGCCGCTGTGGGTGCACACGTACGACTTGGCGTAGCAGTCAAATTTCGCTGGAATCAAGATCCGCGGGTCTTGGACGTCTTTTTTGGCGAGAGAGGCGCGAATTTTTTTGTTGCGGGTGGCCGCCGTACACGCCGTGGAGACGCTCAAGAGCTGGCACGTGCGCGCGCAGTACGCGCTCACGGCATTTTCGCACTCTTCCCATGAGTCAAAGGCCTGATCGCGCATGGGCTCCACGGCCACAGGGATCAGCAGCGGTTCTAGAATTGGGGACCGCGCCAATTTTTGAGGAGGAAGCTTGCCGCGCGTGGTTGTTGTTGTTGGCTTTTGCGACGACGGCTTGGCAGCGCGGGAAGCGCGCGCGCGATTGGCGGTTTCGGTAGCGACCTGTGTGGCCATTGGGGCGTCAACAGCGATGAGCTGCGCGTTGCCGCTGCTGCTACTGTTCGTCATGGAGCTACCGGTACCAGAGGTGGAGTCCGCGTTCAGTATGAGCGACATGGTGTGTTTTTGTTTTTGTTTTTGCATTTTTGTTCCAACCTACTTAGTTAACATCATCTACGTAGTGAATATACTGATTTACAATAGAAGCACTTGACTCACAGGTGTCTTATTCAAAATCCAGCCCACGTTGTGGCCAAATGTATTGGACCCCAAGACTTGATTCATCGGTATTGCGATTGATAGTGCATGCCGTGGAGCTAGCCAATTCGCTCGCATTCGTACACAACGAGGAGCTACCAAACAGCCACACGCGGTTGAGGTTGCCTGGCTGTCGTAGCCACGATTCCACCCAGGGCGTGAGTGTCTCCACGGATGTTTTCTCCAGGACGAGCCGTTTCAATAGAGCAGGGTGCCCCAACGACGCAGGCAGTGCTCGCAACGGGTTGCCTGACAAGTAGAGCCATGCTAAATCCATATCCGTGAAGAAATCGTCCTCGATTCGCTTGATCCCACAGCTCACGACCGCCAGTAATTTGGTACGTAGCGACTTGAGCACTGGGGGCATGACACCCAGGGGCATATGCTCCAGAGAAAATGAATAGAATTTGTGGTTTTCCCAGAGCTGGCCCAGCGTATCTGAAACTTGCGTGAGGTTGCTGTGGAGGATCCGGAAATTGCCCATGGTTGATGGGATGCTGGCGTGGAGAAGCCCTCGTGGGAACTCGCTCATATTGGTGCGCATCAAATACACAAAGCCTAATACTGGATGGTTTTTTTGGGTGACAGCAGCTTCAATGGGCCAGTGGACAAGCGTACTGTTGTAAATATCCAGGCTGACGAGCCCACTGAACTCGGTGAGAACGTGTGGGATTTCCAGCCGAGGGCAGTGGGTGACAATGAGCTTGGCGAGCGCCGTGCGGTCCAGCGGTTGCAAGACTGAATCGATTTCGTGGGTTGTTCCTTGGATACCATGCAAGTGGCAGTTGACTTGCAGTACTGCGCATGGCACACCCGTCGCTAGCCATGGATGGATGCCCAGGCGGCAGCCACGGGTTTCTTGGATGGACGATCGTTCTGCCACGAGATGGAACGCGAGAACCATCGCTCCCCATGCGACAACAAGCCCATTGAGACCGTGTTTCTGAAGCATCTGCCATGACCTGCGCAGCGGGTTCTTTTTGGATGGACCACTCCACAAGAGACCATTTTTGTCCAGCTGGGGGGCCACGGATATTAGTCGTGAGGGGCGTCGTAAGCTGTGGTCTTTGGCTTTGATATCGGCCAGCAATTGCTTGAGCGTCGAGAGACAGCCCAAGAAGCTGATGTGGGGCATCATGGACGAGGCCAAATCCACCAGCGACGTGACCATGACCTGGCGAACCCTGGCGACAGCTTCCGTGTACCAAACATCATCCAGTGCCAAGTGGAACGGTGCCATGGCCGAAGACCACCGGTACGTCGCGAGGTACGGGTACAAGATACACGCTGGGATCACCACGGTACTGCCAAAATCCCAAGCTCATATCCAGAAGCAAATGCGCAAGTCGTCGCTTGGTGCGGCTGCTTCGGTGGCGGTACCCGGCATCCACAAGCGGCGTGAGAAAGCAGTTGAGAACAAGCACCGCCACTGCGAGGTCATTGATCCAGCCGGTCGAGACAGCCCGGCTCAGTGCATTCAGTTGGTACGTTTGCAGCAAAATTTCGAGGCATTCGCGGACGTGGAACGCTTCGTCAAAGTACTTGCCGCGGAGCCCAAAGATGCCGTTGAGGCCGTACAGGCCACGCCACGTGCGCATGGGCCAGCTGAGAATCCAGTACGTACGGGAGACTGAGGACTGAACCATGATCCCGAGGTTTTCCACGCGCGACGGGCGACGAGAGCTTCCAGTTCCAGTTCCAGTGAGAGACTTGCGGCGGGTCGCAAACATCCAGTCTTTGTGTTTCTTGGAGCGGTGGATCATCGTGTAGGCCGCTATGGCGTGCATCATTGCGATGGCCAAGTAGCTGCCGCCACTGATCCGTAGCAGCCACAAGGGGATACGAACATGGGATTGCGTTTGGCTTGCAAAGGGCAAGCTCATGAATAAATGGAGAAAGCCAGAGAGCAATGGGAACACCATTTCCACCACATGGACACTCAAGATGGCCAGCCAACTGAGAGACATGCCAAGGCGATGCCAGCGCGTGCGTCGTCTCGCCGTGTTCATCGCCGGTACGATCATCCTGTGAGGGAAAAGCCACGCACGAATCGGGACGACTTGGCTGCTGGTCTGCTCGTGGTCTTGCTGATCTTGGTCTTGTTGCACTACTAGTACCAGTGAGGTGTAAAGTGGGGGTTGTTGAGGGGTGGACGCATTTTTTGCACCAAAAATAACATGTCAACCAGTGACATATTAATAGTGCTCCAACCCACCACAGGTCGCCGCTATTATGATCTCCAACTCATAAGCTTCGAGTCTGCC
>JAADWJ010000910.1:0-10505 GCA_023336165.1 Pythium monospermum | reverse complement strand
CGTGGAACTCGTCGCTCACTCGCCACCAGCAGCTCGTGCCTCGGTACTACGCTGCTCGAATGGTGAGTGTGCCACCGTACTGAGTACAGGAAAGCGCGCGCTAATTGCAAAGCTGATGCGCTTCTTGACTTGGTTTTTGCAGCCCCGCCAAGCTCTCTCTAGCGTGGATATCCTAATCAACACCGCACGCGATCGATTTTCTGCCGTGGATATCAGTCAAGATGGAACCAGTCTCGTGGCTGGCTGTGAGTGTGCATCAGCGCTATGGGAGGGAACATGTAAGCCAGAACACCAATAATAATGTGTGTGCTTTGTACTCGCAGATGCATCTGGACTGATCCGATCATTTCAAGTGGAGCCGTCTGATCCCAACGTTTCAACGACGCGTCTAGCACCGCTGGCGGCCATCCGTTCAAGTCAACACACCGTACGTTTCTCGTGCTCGCTGTTTTTGGTTCGTGTCATTTAAACGCCCAGCTGTGTATATCTATTAAATATCTATATCCATAGGTGTCCTCGGTCCAGCATCAGCACTTGGGCGGCAACTGTATCGCGCTCGCGCTCGTCGGAGCTGGGGTCGCGTCGCAACTGACGTCTCTTTTACCGAGAGGAGCAGGACAACCCAACAGCGGACGGGTCGATATCTTCCGTGATGCGACTTTCGATCGCATTTGTGTACGTGGTTTTGTGTCCGTTCAGTTGGTTGTTGTGCTTTTGCTCCTGGCTGACGGTGCCTCTCTACTATTCATCAGGCCACTCTGCCGTTCACCGACCCATGGATTGTTCAGTGGTAAGATTTATGATCATCAAACTCCCAGAACCACGACACTCCGTTCTCCTTTGCTAATGAGCTGTATTCATATCCTCTCAATCCACAGGTCGCTCTTGAATGCCAACCAGTTATCTGTTGGGCTGAATCGCCATGACCATGGGGGCGCCGCGATTGTGGATCTCCGTATCTCCGGGGAGGGAAGATGTAGCAGCGGAAATCGTACTGCCATCACCAGCGCACCACGTGGATGTGCCCACAGTGATACGCTCAGCCAAGCGTTCTTTCCACAGTCGCCGTCCATTTTGGTGAATGGCACACGCAGTGGGTCGTGGTGGATGTGGGACGTACGTGCGCCTCGACTGGCCGTGGCGGACGACGAAAACAAGGCGGCGACTGGCACCAGTTCCACGCATGGCGCCATCCAGTGTCTCCGTGTGCTGAGTGACGAGCGGCGGATGGTGATGCAGCACTCCGATGGCCATTTGGCTGTCTATGACGTGCGCACCCATCGCTCCACGCCCGTGGTATTGCTGGCAACAGGAACCAGTGGCGTGTACCGATCTATGCTCCAGTTCGATCTGGTACGGGCCTCTCTCTATCTTGCTGACTGTCCTGCTGACTGTCCTCTAACCCCCTCACTGCACTGGTCATAGGATGAAACGGAAAGCGTGGTTGCGGCTGCGACCACCGCCATGGAGCCGCCTCACCACGTGGCTTTCTACGATGTCTCTCGTGGCTCTCCACTAGGTCAGCTCTCCGTACCAGTCGACTCTATCGCTGGACATCCATCTCTTGGCCCGAGCAGTACAGCTCCACAGTGTATCCAGTGGCGCGAATCGACGGAAAACGGCATGCGACTGTGGGCATCGAGCCACACAGCGCTGTATCAAAGCCGGCAAGACACTACGGACTAGTCGAAATATATATGGTACCGATGTATACAATTGTGCGTTTCCCTCTCTCTCTTTCTCTGTCTGTCTGCCTCTCTCTCTCTCTCTGTCTCTTGGCCCTACAGCTACTCTTCGTCTTACTCTTCCTCTGCCTCTACAGGAGTCGGGTCGTCCAGCACATCTTTTTGCTCCGTGAGTCCTTCAAACCGCAGCGACGGCTTGGCGTCGGCTTCGTCACTCGTCTCGCCACCGTCGGCTGCCCCCGTTCGCACGCCAAAACCCGGCTGCAGCGTTTGTGGCAACGCGCGCTGGTACGAATCGGCGCTGAACTTGACGCCCTGGCCAACGTACACGTTGAGAAACTTCTTGCCCAGCGCGATGCTCACAGCGCCAGGCCACACCAAACTTCGCACGACCGCGAATTCGCCGACTGCAGGGATCAAGGTCGCCGGGTACTTATCCACACGCCAAGCACCCGCGGCATCCTCTGCGAGTGCACGCAGTGGGTCCGCAAACTCTTCTCCTTCCCACGGCACTTCCTCGCCGTCGCCATTGGTCTGCGGCGGCATTGGCGTCATGCGGCCATAGACGGCATTGATCTCTTTCGAGAAATGCACCCAGTTGCTCAAATCGCCCAGCTGCTGTGCGGTTTTGATCTCTGGGTCGTCTCCGACTGGTTCAATATCGCCGCTTTCGCCGACTTGGAAGTACCCACCAGGTGCGATGACTGTTCCGGCTGTGATGCGAGCGATTTGGGCACGTAAGAAATGCTTTTCTGTGCCCGGGAATGGCGGGTGGCCCACGACCTACGTAGTTTGACGAGTGGGTGACCACACAGTCTGGCATGGTCAGTAACTACCTTTTTGATTGGACGCTGGCAAAAAGGTTGCTGTATACTCTCCGTACCTTGCCCTCGAGGTCTGCGCGGACATAGCGGCGAAGCTGCCTGGCCGCGAGGATTTGATCGCGTCGCACAGTGGGCAAGCGGACCCACTCGTACGCGCCGTCGTCTTTCATCGCCCAGTACGTAAACTTGTTGACACCACTGGTGCCTTCCTCTGCCTGCGCATCCTCTGGATCACCAGGCGACGCGACTTCTCCCTCGGCGATGTAAAAATCGGCGCCGATGCCTAGTAATTTGCCCCAGAACCGCAGGCTTGACGTGCCGTTCGCTTGCGCGAGCCGCTGCATGGCGACAGAGAGACGGAACGTCTCGGTCTTGGAGAACCCGACGCCAGCCCATTCAAACATATTGGCTTCGTCCAGCAAATCGGCGACACCCGTTGGTTTCTCGGCAGCTGCTTCTTCTTCCGATTTGATCTACATATACAACAAGCAGGCTCATCAGCCGCTGCCGCCTTCCCAATGCAAAAGCCAAAAGCCTATGCTCGAGAGAGTAAAACAGAAAGTACCTTGAGCAAGTCGAGTGCTGCATTTGCCCATTTCTCTGCCTGTGCTTTGCTGTCTTTCTTGGCCGAGGACTCGCTGTTGTTATCGGCCGACTTTGGCGCCACGTAGCGCTGCTGCTTGACGACAGTCGACACGTACTCGAACGAATCCTGAAGGTTCTCGGGGCGCTCCACGAGGATCTTGAGCAAAACATCGGACAAATGGTCGTACAGGTTGGTGCCATCGCTGGCTTCTTTCTTCAAGAAGGCCTTGGCTTCCTCTAGCGTCGTCATCTTCCACTCGTTCGCTTGGCTTGGCTCAAACGGTCTGCTAATCTCAGCTCGGATCGCCCTGTTTTGTCCATGAAAGATGATGAAAACCCACGAAAAGGCGCGCCCAATGTTGAAGAGGCGGGGCAAAAAAATATCGAAAACATGAATTTTACGTTTCATATTTTAGGCTATTTTACGTGGATTTTCAAGTGTTTTTTTTAGAAGTAGCCAGCAGAGCCGATACCTTCCCACGCCATGGTGGTCACTTCATCATCAAAGGCGCCGCCAGTATCATAATGACTGATCGTCGAGCTACTCGCAAACGCTGGCGCACTGGCACGACGGGTGGCGCCCGCATCACTGCGCTGTTTCCGTGGCTTTTTGGCGGCCGGTTCACGGCCTGTGGATGCACGTCGTGCGGCGGCTTTTGCCTTTTTGCCGCTGGCTTTGGTGGCTTTCGCGGATTTCTTGCTGGCTTTTTTGCTGGGTGCAGCACCTGGTTGGGCTTGTGTGCGCTTCCGCTTCTGGGACTCGCGACGGCGTTTCACAAGGCGGTCGGCGTATGATCGTGAGCAGCTACAACAACGCACCAGCAGGTCAGGAACCCCGTATATAACAGCATAAAGGTGTGTTGACAGTCCAGTGGCCACGCACCTGGATTCTGCAAACATGCCGCGGTAGTCGACTTGACACTGGTAGTCCAAACGAGCATCCTCGACCGACAAGAAATGCTCAAACTCTTGCAGTTCGGGTCTCTTGCTTCGAGGAGGAGGCTGAGAATCCAACGCTCTGGCGCTGAACATCTGAGGTAACACATAACAGCACGCAAGGGATCAGCGGTGAGTTTTGCAGTGTTCAACAGCAAAACGAGGCCCACCTCATTGTCGGAGATATCTTCCACATTATCAAAACCACTTCGATCATTCGCTCGCCGATCGGACCGTATGGGGCTGGCTGGAATCGCTGCGTATGGATTCTCAAAATCGCTGTTTTTCACACACAGGAATATAGTGTGAGAAATTCAGGGAAAACAATCTGCAGGGATAAAATGAAAAAACCATATTCGACTCACTCTTCATCGTCGTAGAAGCCAGCGCGATCACCGTGTCCGCGTGGCTCGTACTCTGCCTCGCCTTCGCTTTCAAAATCGTTTCCGTATTCGTGCTGGCTGGCAGCGAGATCGATACAATCATAGCGCGAATCACTCTTCGTGTACGAGTTCCTGTTGCCTATGGGGGAGGGGGGGGGGAAATAGACGGGTCAATCATTCTATTCTATGTATCCAGTATTCTTTCTGTCCAAACGGCCAACGAACGTACCTATTGCCGTTTCGCAGAGTTCGCATCGGTCAGCGTTTCGGTTGTTCATGTGTGTACAAACCTGGCACTCGACCAGATCCTGTGCTTCCACTTGTGCTGACTGTGAATGTCTCTCGTTCTGGTATCCGCCGTCGCCATCATTATTTGGCTGTTTTCTCTTCGAGTTGCACAACTCACATCGTAGTACGCATGCTGGGTTCGTTTCGGTGCAAATATGGCACTCCCATGGCGCATCAGTCATGTGCTCTGCTGGCTCAGGTGGTGGCTCACTTGCATGGGCGTTGGATCTCTGAGAAAGTGTTGGCGTCGTATTCCGATCTCTGCGTCGTAGTTTCTGTCGAACGGGTGTTTTCTCTTCGTCGCTGTCCGAATCGCTCAACCGTAAACCTACCTTTGCCAGCTGGTCCGCTGTGTCGTCATGCTTTATCGGGTTGTCATCTTCAACTGCGTCTGTGAGATCGATGGAGGCATTGCCAAGAAGCCTGAACGATGGAGCGTTTTCTTGGGTGGGACCATAGTTCTCTTGCTCCTCTTGTGCGCCTGCTGGCGAAGAAGAAACTGGTGGGTTTCCAAATCCCAAGAGATTAAACGTTGGTGCTTCGGGAAGACCGTCTTCATCCATCGCGTCATCGTCGTGTTTGTATTCGTCGTCGTGGTGATGGGTGGCAGGTGATCGCCCGCCAAACGGCGAGGCGACTGGTTGTTGTGTCGGTGGAAACGCATCGAAATCGCCACCAGCGGTGGCGGTTGTCTCACCGTCTTCAAATTCTCGTGTTTGCATGAAGGGCGTACTGGAAGTCGGTCCGTTGGGCAGAGCCACCGACGAATAGAAAGACGCGGCCGAAGTCGGCGGTAACGGTCTCTTCTTCCGGTTCACGCGAAGGCGCGGCTCTTGCATCCAGTCATTTGTCGTCGACGTTGACATGAAGAACACGCCCATGAGCTCATCAAATTTCGCGCTGCCTCCGTTGTTCATCAACGGAGCGACCACATCCGCATCACTTGTCTCGCCACGTCGTTTGATGGTGTTGTTGTTGGGGTCGGTCGTGGATGAACCCATGGGCACAGATGCCGTGCTGACCGCCTCCGGTTCTTCTTCCTCGCGCTCGTTGCCGCATGCCGCGCAAATACTCTCTCGCCATGCGTTCAGTAGCGTGCAGAGCGAGCAGCTCCATTCATCACGCGCGCCGCGCGTCGTCCGTGCTGGTTGTTCGGCTCGCGCCATTTTCAATTCGGACACGTCCCAATCAGCAATTACTTGGCGGGGGAAAGGGCAACAATCACTCTGCGAGTCTCGAAAACAAATGGCAAAAATAGACTGGAAAGAATGTTTATATTTACGTATCACGTCATATGAATTCCATAAATTACTGTACTACACGAATAATTACCCAAATACATTTTTTCACTCATTGCATCCATTTGTGAGCGAGCAGCTCCGTTGCCGTTGGCCGCGACCCAGGCGCGACATCAAGCATGCGCTGGACGAAGTCTTTAGCCTCTGGCGACACCGTCTTCCACTCTGGTTGATGATACCAGATCGCACCGATGCGGATATTGCGGAACAGTTCGGCTTCGCTGGCTGTGTTGTCAAACGGCACGTGGCCACTGAGCAACATGTAGCTCAGAATGCCCGTGCTCCAGATATCCGCCGGTTGCGCATACGTTCGTCCAGAGACGATTTCAGGACTGAGGTATTGCGGTGTGCCGCACATATCCTGGAGGTACCCGGAGACGAGATCCAACTCTTTGGACAACCCAAAGTCTGCAAGCTGCACGTGGTACGGCCAGTCTGGATCACTGGACTCGGTGGACGTGAGCAGAACATTCTCCGCCTTGACATCTCGATGGACAAGCCCCATCGAATGGCAGTACTCCAGTGCGCGGAGCAACTGCCGGATGATACACTTGGCCGTGGACTCGGTCACGTTTGTTTGCGTCGCCAGCAAGCGACGCACGCTGCCTTGGTCACAGTAATTCAACAACAAGTAGAACTTGTCCTCTTCCGAATAGAATCCACGGTGCGTGATGACGTTCGGGTGGTTCAGCCGACTCAGTGCCGCGACCTCTGCGATTAGTGTATCTCGGCCTTCGTGTGTGAGCTCTTCCTCGGTCACACACTTGACTGCAAACTCTTTACCCGACTCACGATGGATCGCCTTGTACACTTTGGCAAAGCGTCCCGTTCCCAAGTATTCACCCACGGCGTACTCCTCGTGGAAATCTGGCAGCTCGTCTTCTTCTCCTTCTTCAACTTGTGCGTGGGCTGCAGCTGTTGCGGTGGCAGCAGCACCACTTCCGTTGTTAAATGCCCATAAATCGGCATGGTTCTCGTTGATTTCAATACTAGTCGAAATGCCTGCGAGCTGCACGATTTTCTCCACATCTTCTGCGCTGGCATGTGTGTTGCGCGTCGTCGCCCACGCAGCAGACGGGAATAACCCCTTCGCCAGGCCTTTCTTCTCCAAGTACGTCTGCGGCATCATGCGGATCACCTTTGCACCCGGGTAGAGAAGATTTTCCAGCTGATCCGCGGGGAAATCGCCCATGAGTTCGACAAACAGTTTGTTTTTGAGCTGATCGCCAAGTGATAGTGGTCCTCCACTGTGGCTCTCGCGTTCTTGCTTCATGGTCTCCAGCGCGTGGCGAGCGTTTGTTCCGATGAAGACCACATCACAGTCCGAGATGATCTTTTGGTTTTCATCCGTCGTGGTGAAGCCAAGCTGGTCAAAGACTTGGCGGCGCTCTTTCGATGGGTCCGACGCCAGCAGCGTCGACACGAGGCGTTGCTTCTTGTAACAGAACTTGCGTTGCGGGGTCATTTTTTTGATCAGTTTCCGTGCGATTCGCTCCGCGAGCTGGCCCGAGCCAATGAACCCAACGCTCGTGATGCGTGGGGCGGTCATGGCGCAGTTGGTTTGTGCAGTGGTGGTGGCGGCGGTGCGCTCTCTCTCTCTCTCTCTCTCTCTCTTCTTTGCAATGTGCCGTCTAGAAGAGTCGTGGACAAGAGCTTGTGGGTTTGTGCTGCATTCGCGCGTGCCTGCGTGGAAAGAAAAACCAATGAGTCACTTACTGGCCCAAAATGATCTCCGACCGGTCGCGTCACACCACTTGCATTTCTTGCCTTCACGATGATGGGAAGCCAACTGTGTTTGGGAGCTGCTCGAAACCCTCGCTTTTATGACAATCCAGGCGATGATTGGCCAGATTTAACCAGGCGCCAGTCCCAGTTTTATGCGGCATCGAGCCCATCTTCAACCTCAATTTAGAAACCATTCTGTGTCGTGGCCTCTCCCGCAATTGATATCTCCAGCCACGACGTGGATCCATTCTCCCCGATTATAACCATTTTGAGGATAGTGACATAGCGAACAACGGATCTTCAAACGTTTTTGAACGGGAAATGGGAGATGGAGGCAAAACTGCTTGTTGAAGCCTCCCATCAAAATCTGCCCAGAGCAAAAGCAGCAAACCGGTACTATCCTACACCGCTGAAGTAACACAGGCACCTACATGGATGCCAACGTTTCATTAGACTGGGTCCAAGGGGTTCCACTTGAACCTGCCCGAAGTTGCAGGAGCTGATCCCAATGCAGGCTGCATTGCAGCTGCTCCAGTACCGTACCGGTACCGGTACCGTAAATCTGCGCGATGCAGATGATCAACACTGCTTGGCCAATCGGCAGGTGCTGCGTCGCTATGGAGCTTCAGGATCAAGCCAAGTTCCCATCTGAACTTCAGAACAACAACAAAAAAGGAAAAAAAGGTACGTGCAGTATCCATTCGTCATTCTGTCCACATTTTGTTCTATTAACTGTAGTGTGACCGTGGTGTGTTTCTATGCTTCCTGGTCCTCGTCTCCCTCCTCCTCGTTGTCCTGCGGGTTTTCCTCACGTGGTTTCATGGCTGGGAACATGATCACCTCCTGCGCAAACAAAACAAAAACAAACATTAGCAACCAGTGTACAGTATCCGTAGGCCACCATTATGATACCGTAAATCTCCACGTACTCGGATGTGGGGTTTGCCCGTGAGCAACATGACCAGCCGGTCAATGCCCAGCCCAAAGCCGCCGGTCGGTGGCAACCCGTACTCCAGTGCATGGCAAAACTCTTCGTCTTTGCCGTGGGCTTCGCTGTCGCCTCGTTGCTGGTCCGCTTGCTGCGAAGCGAACCGCTTGCGCTGGTCGAACGGGTCGTTCAACTCCGTGTAGGCGTTGCACAACTCCTTGCCAGCGACAAAGAGTTCAAACCGTTCGGTCACGCCAGGCTGGTCGCGGTGCGCCTTGGCCAGCGGGCTCATACACTGCGGGTGGTTGTACAGGAACGTCGGATGGATACACGTTGGTTCAATGAAATGCCCAATGAGCTTGTCCACAAGCCGTGGCGCAGTGTGGGGCGGCGCACAGTCGACTCCGTGGCGCTTGCAGAGCGCGATCAGATCGGAGATCGCAGCTAGTAGCCACATGGAAATACAACAGTCATCAGCCAGATACAAACACACAACTACAAACACAGTAGGACGTCCTACCTGGTCCTTCCAGATCAGGAAGTGGTTCCTTCAAGTATCCCTCCAGTGTTTCTTTGATCGGCAGACGGCGAAATGGTGGTGTAAAGTCAATCTCGACAAGCGACGGCTCGCCTGTCTCCCCGTCTTCTCCGTCCTCCTGTGTCTTCGTATCGACAGGGTAGGGCACCTTGAGCGAGCCGGTCGCTTCTTGGACGATCCCAGAGATCATCTCTTCCGCCGTATCCATGAGCGAGTGGTAGTCTGCGTAGGCTTGGTAGAACTCGCACATGGTAAACTCTGGGTTGTGGGTCGCATCCACACCTTCGTTGCGGAACACTTTGCCCATCTCGAACACGCGGTCAAAGCCGCCGATGACCAGTTGTTTCAAGAACAACTCTGGTGCGATTCGTAGGTACAACTCCTTGCCCAACGCACGCGAGCGGGTCACAAAAGGGTTCGCAGCTGCTCCACCGGCAGCAGTGAAAAGCATCGGAGTCTCCACCTCGATGAAGCCACGGTCTTCCAAGTACCGACGCACGCCCTTGATGACTTTGGCACGGGTTTCAAAAATGGGTCGCACGTCTGGGTTCGTGAGCAAATCCAAGTACTTTTGGCGAAAACGGATTTCCTGCAACAGTAAAAGACATCAAAGCATTGAGATCGTGGTCTCGTCCAGATGGTGGCAATGCCTATAAAGTGCCAGTCAGTTACTCACCGGTTCCTTGATCCCGTATTTGGCGTTGGGCAGTGGCTGGATGCACGGCGCGAGCACTTCAATCTGGCGAGGAATGATGCTGAGCTCTCCTTTGCCTGACTTACCAGGGAATCCGCGCACGCCTGAACACACCCACACATAAACGAGCATTGTCAGTTTGATGTTGTCTGTGACAGATGCATCCACACAGAAATAAATCCATACTGACCGATGATATCGCCACGGCGCAGAGACTCATGGATACGCTGAAACTCATCCTTGATCGCATCTTCGTCTGTTGAGCCGCTACGGCCTTGGAAATGCGCGAGCTCGGAAAGTACTTGAATGCGAGCGCCGTCACTGTGCAAATCCAAAAAGACCAGCTTCTTGCTTGCTGCACGGATCGATACAATGCGGCCGGCAACATTGACGCAATCATCCACATTGCGCGCTTTGGCTTCCAGCGGTTCGTACTTTTGCTTGTATTCGTGGATCGTCATCGAGACTGGGAAGGCATGCGGATACCGCTGAAATTGTGGGATCCCTTCAAATCGCTCAAACGCGTCTACTGCAGAAGCTGGTAACGTGGGTGCAGCGGAGACGCTGTGGCTCTGGGTACTGTTGTCACCATGAGGCGTTGTGGACAAGCAAGCGCGTCGG